>KN891921.1:29930-40840 GCA_000934455.1 Apostichopus parvimensis
CCCCCCCCCCCCCCAACTTTTTCGAGACACGATCTGAGTCATTATTATACTATCATACGCATAACACAGTGCTTCGTAAAGATCAAGTTCATAGTGTAACATTGCAATAAAAAAAAAACAAGAGATGAACAAATCAGATCACGAATTGTATCACGCATCGATCACCCATCACACTCTATGAGACGGATGCTCCTGTTGATTTTATCACATACACGGTACGGTACTACTATGGCAACATATGCGTATGGAACGCGGAAAGAGTTATTCGATAGGTACGACTTTTGTATATTACTAAATTATATGATATATCAGATTTTAGTTCAACAAAAAGTACTCTAGTTTTGACTTTCAGAAACGTCTCACGAACCCCCTGGGACGGACTCACGCAGCCCCTGCGGGTTCATGCACCCCAGTTAGGGATCCCCTGCAGACTTATCACCCTTCTTGAAACTTGGAGTAATATTAGCACATCTCCAGTCCTGAGGAACATAACCTTCATTCAAAAATTGACTAAAAAACCAATGAGAGTGGCCGGAACGCAGAAATGGTGTGCAAAAGTCTTCAACAAATATGGATGGATTGCATCAGGCCCAGAAGCTTTAGAAAAATTTAGACAAAGCAGCTCCTTTAAAATAAAAAAGGGTGTGAAGACTCGCGCACAAAAGAAACGTCTCATGCCGGTAATCTGACCTAGTTTCTAATGAGGTGTTACATAAGTCTTAGACACCACCATCGATCCCAGAAAATACACACACACAGCTTGCTACCGTCGGTAATTAGACACTATAGTGTACAGTCAATAGGCCTACATACAGCTATATGGTCAAAACCCACAACCGTACAGCTGTGTACATAGCAGCGTGGACATCTCCGGTCTAGATCAAAGATAACAAAGGTATCACGTTTCATTACTGTCTGCATTTTGTAGCGACAAGAAGAAAACGTCATTTGTAAGCAACGGAAAGTTAACTTTTTTCTGAGCGCGGAACGCGGTTTGGGAGAGTCTTCAATTCCTATAATTATTAAGACAACCTCATCCGAAAATAAGACCGTATCCAGTTTAGGACCATCACTTCCCCCCTGAAAATCTGGAATACTACTCATATCTTCCCTTGTAGAAACCGACACAAAATAGTTGTTCAAAAGATCTACAAGATCCTAATTACTATCAGTAACTACATTATCTGCTTGTGATGCCCTAAGAGAAACAACCGCATCTTTAACTTTCTGCTTTGACCTGACACTAGCGGCCTTCAGGTTATTCTGAATATTTAAGGCAATGTTATTTTCGAAATTCAATCATGCATCCACTGACTTCAATCGTGCGTCGTATAAAGAAAAAAGCCTCGCTCATCAGGTTTTTCATATCACTGGTATTTTGATTATATATTATGCAGGTTAAATTGATTCACACGACTCAAGGGGTTGTGCATGTGAATCAATTTATATTTTTCAAGTTAACAAAGGATAAATAAATATGCCAAATTAACAACAAGATGCAAGATTTTGTTACTTGCCATGTCATAAAGTCAACCTCACGTCATATGTTGGTGTAAATGTCAAATTATATACTTGTCTGTCTCTCTAACCATGACAACATGTGAAATCATGATTTTTACGCGACGTTGTGATGTTTCGGAAACAAAATCACTTTCTATATCGAATGTTATTGTTTCAGAGACTTCCGCAATTTCAGCTCCCTTGTAAAGTTCTCGGAAGTAATTCCGTATTAAAGTTTCGTATCTTTGATGCATACATTAAACAAACGCAAGAACAGACCGACAATAGACACACGTACACAACAGGCCTAACATTAGTCTTAGTACAGAGTGTTACTATAGTAGTAATAGTAGTAAGTAGTACTTAGTAGAACTACAGTATATACTTTAAAGCAATGCTGGGAGTGTTAAACGTTGGTGTGCTTCGTTAAATGTATTTTGCATAGAAATTCAGAATGTAACTTTGGCTTTATCGAAGGGTAAGTATCGTTTAGTTTCATTTTGTATTGATATTCATTCAGATGCATTCCGATGCTCGCCTGAGGCCTAGGTTATGGATAACTGTACAGGCTTTAGTTAGGCCTAGTCTTACGTGACTTAGGTTAGTTTGGTTAGGGGCCCAAGCTTATACTTTCAAATGTAGGTTTTGGAACTACTGTAGTTTGGGCTAAGGAGTACAGAAACTTTGAATTTATGAACCGCCCAAATGCAAGAAATTCTCGAAGTTGACATGTACAGCAAGAACAATTAATGTCATCCAGAACATAGTATTGAGTTCAGCAATTGAGTTAAGCAACTGTGCAATAAACTGTATAGGCATATTGCACATAGAAACTTATGTTTACAAACATGCCTGTGTCAGTTGTCTTGCTTATAAACAAAACTTTATTTGCTCATTCTTTGCCAAAGGGTTAATTCCTGTGGAAAACATGTTTCTTACAATAATATGATAGTAGGGACCCTGTCAAAACTGAAAAAGATTAGTTAGGCCATCTTTTGTGTGTCTAACTTGTTGTAGTGGCACACATTATACGGCTTTAAATGGAAAGAAATGACATTGATCACCAACATACTTGAGTTACTCTCAGTTGGTTGCGGTAACCTCTATATGTTTGCAGTATCACAGATTCCCAGGTAAAGATGGACAGATGCTCAAAATGAATTCAGAATCTGACTCTGATGAGGAGGAGTTGATTGTCGGCAAAGTGACAGAGACTAATCCAGCATTGAAGGGTGCAGGAAAGCGAACAATTGTCAAAGGTGTACAACAAAAAACAAAAGGTAGAAACAGGGTAAAGGTCCTCCCAGGTTATCGTGATGAGGACCTGTCACCGGCAACAGAGGATAGTGAACCCCCCGACAAGAGGAAGAAAAATGAGACGTGCCTCACTGAGTCCTGTATGAAAGGTTTGTCCAAAGAAGGGGTAGTGGATGGTTTAGAAAACAAATTTATTGAGCAAGAAGTGTTGAAGCCAAGCAAACAGAGATCTGCTGCGACTAGATCTTCACAAAAGAAGAGTATGACCAACACCCCATCAAACATCCAAAGACCGCATCGTTTGAATTTGCGAAGCAAAAATCCTAGAAGGATTATTTTGAAAGGCAAGGAAAAGGTTGATGGAAAAAAGACAACGACTGAGAAGGCTAGAGAGAGTGACAGTAGTGAAGAAAGAGAATTGATTGTCGGAAATCCCCAACAGGGAGAGTTGTGGTTTGAACAACTCAACAGCAACCCAACTAATGATCAGAGGCACAACGAATCGGAAAACAATGTACAAGAAAAGAAGGATCAAGCATCTGAACCAAAGACAGATTCTGCAGGTAGTTAACTAGTTATTATCAATTAATATGATATTGAATTACCCTGCAGACAGAACCCCACTTAAATTTATAAAGCTCCTCATTTTCTTCATTTTTGGTATTTGATTTATCCATAATATACCTTTGCAGTCGTTTTGGTTTCAGGACTGGTCGTACGTCCTTCAAACCAGGAAGATGCCACATCTCGCTTAGAGGTTTCAACAGAGTTCTCAGAGTAAGTTCAGATGTTCAGAATTGTGTGCATGCTTGCCAAATATGAGAACCCCAATATAGAATTCCCATTTTCTCAGTCCAGAATGAAAATATTTGTCTGCCACAAATCACCTTATTTATACAGAAATTGAATGTAATGTCTTTCTGTCATACGGTCAGACATGCTATCTGCATTATTCAAAGCAAAACAGATTTTCATCAAGGCACCTGGTGATGGTTAATTAAATCATGTGGACAGCACAAGGTGTTGATACTAAAGTAGATTCTTGGCAGTCTCCTCCTTGAATTTTCTCTTTTCACCTGTACAGTTGTTACCGTGGAGATATCCATGGTTACAATTTTATGGAAACGTTTATTAAATTATAAATGATTTCTTATTCTCCAACAGACCTGATTCAGATGATGAACTGATAGATCCATCCCTTGAAATTGGTGAGGACAGCATTATTTTATATATGTTTGTATGTAATTGTAGGCTGGGGGTGTAACTTGTCCAATTGATAATGAATAGCGAAATTCTATTAGTAGAAAGAAAAAGCAAACAACCAATTACCTGTACTCCACAAATGCAAAGATGTATAGCAAGTTCTATGCATTATTTTAGTGATATATATTGAGATACAAAATTCGTGAAGCTAGTATTGTACACAAAAACATAAACTCTGTGAATTATTCCCCTTTATTAATTTTTTGGGTTTGGACTTTTACCTCGATACCCTCATATTAACCTGTGAAGGAAATAAATCTAGTATCAGTCAAAAGAATGAAAACAGAAAGAGTTCTAAATGACAAGGATATGTGTTTTTCTTTTGTTTGGTTTTTAAATGAAGTGAAATTGCACAAAATAGTAGAAAATTGTTGTTGGTTCTTAAATCTTCTAGATGAAGAGGAATATGAAGAAGGAGATTTGGTCTGGGCTCGACACCCCTGGAACCCATTCTGGCCTGCCATCGTAAGTCTGGCATCAGTGCCAATTGAATTTTATTCAGTTGGGGGATTTTTCACATTCAGTTGGGGTAGAATTAGAGCCCCCCCCCTACTTTTACATTCCATTTAACTTTTCATTTTTTCTCTCTTTGTGGGGGGTCCATTTCAAAGACCCAGGGCTGCATCCCTCCTTTATAATATCCTTGGTTTGCCCCTTGCTCTTCAGACTATAAAGTTTCATACTCTTACCTAAATCAGCCTGGGTATTGAGAAGGGGGGGGGGGGGGGGTTGGAGGGTGTGATTTGAAATCCTGTGCTTGCCACTGAGCCATAGGCCTAAATAAATGTGTCTTGATCACCAAGGAAGCATACAGTGCCATGTGCAATGCAGTGTGTGCTATTTTACTTCTAAGTTTGGTGCTTTCCAAAGGATGAGAAAATAAGTACAGATTCTGAAACAGTTACTACAGTAATATACGCAGGTGTGCTGTATAATCTGCAAAACATTCTAGTAATGACAATATTATGATTATTATCCAAAATACAATGGCTCACATTTTGGTCAGCAAAGCCTGGTCGGTCATTGCCTTTGTACTTTGTGTAAAATTTGGTCGTTCGAACTGAAAGAACCTTAATTTTGGAAAAGGTTAAATTACATGAATGTGTCGCATGAGATTATCAGCACACCAAGTAGTCTGGACTCGTAGAATATACGGTGTAAGTCAGTGTTCATTCAGGGAAGCATGTTAAAATTTCCTTTCTACTTTCATGAAACCGATCTTGCCTAGGTGAAGCGTTAACTTTGAACACTTCACTTACAGTAGCACTTTCGTGTGATAAGGTCTAAAGACTTTCACTTTGCAATCACACTTTCTAGGCATGGCCATCTGGTGCTGAGTTTAATACGTCCTTTCATTTTCCTAGGTGAAGGATGTAGTTCCCGGAAGACAATCCAAAATAACTGTGCAGTACTTAAATGCTGGATTTGATGTGTACACGTAAGTCACCCAATACTACAGATGCAGATTGTTTATCAGGTCACTGCACTACTCGAGGGACACGGTTGAAGCCATTTTGGTGACATCTGCTGGCCCGCCATCTACCCATATTGCAATGTGTCATATGAACAATGGAGGAGGAATGACAAAAAAAAGGATGCTAGCAATTTAGCAGTCTTCCAAAACTTGTATCCCATTGTTTTGTGTTTCACTTTAGAAATCTTTGCTCATATGGTAGCTGATTCTGAATTGACTACTTTAATTGCAAACAACTAGTTTCCTCCATACCTGCAGAGTAGGCATCCTAGTTGTTTTCCTGCAATCGATCTTCCTAGATACAACCCTAACAAGAGACCATGATAAACTTACTCATTACCAGTAAGTACTAGCAATGAACATGAAATGTTATAAGGATAGATTCTCATACGACAAAGTCACAATGATGTGATGTGTATTTTGCAACTCATGTTTCTGGCAGGGAGACATTTACTGTTGCAAATGCAACAAGTTGCAGAAGATAGCATCTAATAAACTGCTGATAGGTCTAAAATCCAAATAAGTCTAACAGGAATGATCACAGCTAGGAGGTATAGAATAGCGCTTCAACTTATGCATTGTCTATTTTAGTTTCTTAAGTATTATGACACTCCGTTAGGAGTGAGTTCCCTGCGTGTTTAATTGACTGCGGTGTATACTCTGGTATACCACAGTATTTATGAGTACGTGCTTGGAGTCATATTCTTAAGGTTTATTTCTCCTTATTACAGATGCCAATACTCTGTCCGTGCAATAAGACCTTTCATCCGTGACAGAAAGAAATTCATGGTCAGTAGTAGTGCAGTAATATCTTCAAACGGTTCAAACTGGTGGCCAAGTTTGATTGCTTAGCAAAATTGCTGTAGATATCTTGAATCCCGAGGTAGACAAAATGACATCCTCGTAGCAATTTTGTATTTTTGTCAATTTGCCTGCTAAGACCTCATCACCTACTGTATAGGATCATCACTAATAAAGTGCTAACAGCACTGCTAGAATTTCTATTTACTGTTCTGTTATGTAACAAATGCAGTATATTCACTGAAGTTAAAACACATGCTATACATCTTTTTTGCACTTTGTATCAATTTGACCATTTTGTATCGCATTTTGTGATGTGATACTGGATAAATTACTCCCTGGTATGTATCACACATTTATAATTTGTGCATGGAACTTTGTTATGTCTTTTCACTTTCTCATAGACAATGAGTGTAGAACTTTCTAGTTAGGTTTGCGTTGAAGTATATCAAATGAATGTTATATACAAGTATCCGTTGGGTAATGGGTAGCGATTGATATCTTTAAATACTAATTATGGGATAATATTGCTTCCTTTGTAGGCAGAAGGGCTAGAATCAGAGCAAGCAGAGAGCTTTAAAGTTGCAGTTGAGGAAGCCATGGATTACCTTGAGAAGAGAGGTAGGATTGTTACTGATAGCAACATTGTTTAAACATTCCATTAAAGATGCTGCTTCCATTGGGTGACTGAAAATTTACTCCAGTTGACTCTGTCAAACATTGCAGACGATAGAGGTTTTGCTGTTGCCAGAAGAAACAGGGAAATGTCAACATGTTCTCACTTGCCTAAGAGTGAAAGTCGTGAATTTAACCAGAATTAATCATCAAGTATTATGGAATACAGCTAATAGATCTGAAACAGGTTTAATATTCATAGAGAGTTGAGTGGGTAGAGGTACCGTACAAACGTGTGAATTAATCATCAAGTATTATGGATTGCAGCTAATAGATCTCAAACAGGTTTAATATTCATATATAGTTGAGTGGGTAGAGGTACCGTACAAACGTGTGACTCCTTATCAGGAAAGGTTTGGGACTTCACCTATTGTACAGCTGATTTGGGATTCAGTCCAACGAAGTTGAATGACTGATTTTATTTACAGACAACATTTTAGATGCTCTTGAATATATTCAGATTACATTAGATGCATAATTAGGACTCTCAGGTTGTACTGTGTAAATACCTAACCATGGTAAAAACATTGCCACAATGCTGTAACTTTCTGCAAGTCACAGGAGAAAACTTTAAATTCAATGAACCAGTTGACTTAACACTTAAGTTCTTGCCCAGTATACCATTTAGATGTTCCTCATGAAATCCAATTCCAATTTCTGAGGGAATTTTCAATCATGGAAGTTTTGTGAATTAGTATGGTACTTGTACAGTCACCCAATTCACGGAAATGACTTTGGTTTTTGCAGCTCTCGGTTCATCACCAGTTCGCGATCCCTCTTCCACCATAGCCTGTCAAAGCATGGAGTCACCACCCCTTACCCCGACAGAATGCATCGTCCATCCCTTGAAGCTGATCTGTTCAACACCTGGAGGAGGGTATATTTCTTCACCCTCTCCAGAGCTGAGGGTGGGTCACCCACCAGGTTTTTGGACAGAGGAGCAAAACTGTCGGCAAGATGCTGAACCGGACATGGGAAGATTAAAAAAGTAAGTCTCGTCTAGTCATCACTAATTTGTGCTGATTTCAAAACTTTCACCTCGATTCTGAGAGCCACGACGGGAAACAAATGCAACGATGCACAGTTTGATGTGATGCCGCACCAAACTTATATTTGCTATGTCTCATTGTGAGTATATCAACCCTGTTGTTTTTGGTGGAGGTCAAAGGTCATCTGCAGTCACCAGAGTTCCAAGTCTGGAAATATTTTTATCCTGTGATATCTCAAGATGGGGATCATATTCAAGACATCACATTTCTAAGAGATTCAATTAATGATGTCCTATAATTCTTGGTTGATTTTAGCATTTCTGCTAACCTCAGGGGAGTCTATATTAATCACCCAAAACAAATACCACCACTTAGGATAAGCCTTCACCAACTGTCAGAGCAGATACTCCAGCTATCAGCCGGTTGGGTTAATTTTCTAATGCTAGTACTACCTCTATGTGTAACATTCATGACACACTTGGAAAACCTCGCAGTAACAGATTGAGCAGCTCCCAACCGGCTTCTTTTAGAAACAGGATATTGGTACAGCTCATACTCTCCCTAGTTCCCTACAAGACCTCTATTCATCATATCATGAATGTATCATATGGCAAAAATTTGCCCCAACCGGGTGGTACCTACACCTCGCATAATCTGCATGTAAGATTTTAGGCAAAAATTGATGTAGTCTTTTGCAGTGAATCTGGGGAGAGGTGGAAAAAGACGATTTTTATGTTTAAAATGTAATGAGTGGAAATAACTATTCATCATCAGTCGAAATTGGGGACGACTCATTAAGAGCATGCAAAGCATTTGCTTAGTTATTGTTTAATAAACTACTGTACTGATATGTTCATTTCCTCTCTCGTTGTTATTTTTTTCGGTGTTATAGACGAAAGAAATGGGAGAAGGTAGAAGACAGGCTGGTAAAGCAGATCTTGAAAGATGAAACAAAGGTAACATTTCTCACTCAATTAATTATTGCAGACTCAATAGACATTACCTGAAGGTAAATGACTACTTTGAGTCGATGCGTACTTGATTTGTAATCGTTAAGTTGATCTGTATCTTTAATGTCGACGGGTTACGTGAAGCAGGTTGCCAGCTCCTGTCTGTCAACTCGAGGAGCTGTGTAGACCCATATTACAAATGGTACTTTAAATTTGGGGTTTTTGGACTTATAAGAGCTTTCTTACTCATTTATTAACTTTATTGTATAATTTTTGCTCTTCTCCACAACTGGAATTTACCTTGGAGAGTAACAACCTTCAATCAAGGACTTTCATGTAAACCAGTACCAGTATAAAGCATGACTATTAAATAAAGAAGGCCGTACACTTAACCTGAAAGTCCTTGACTCATTTGCATCACCAGGCAAAGTGTCTTTATTATTTCTTAGTTTGTATACAGTCAGTTACAAACCAAAAAAAGTATTGACAAATTGCTTGATACAAACAATTGAGATTCCCATTTAGTGAGGATTTTTCAATAGTGCCTTCATCATCACGTCTTTTGTAAGATCTGTGGAGTTATAAAAGTTTTTGAATAACCCATCTTTGATTGTTGAATCAGGGTTGCTACAAAAGGGCATTTGTATTCACATTTACTTTTTTTAAGGCATTTATTCTGATCGGGGATCCTTTGCCTATGAATATGTTTTGAGTTAGGTTCTGTTAATGACATTATTAAGCGGTGGTAAAGGTCTTCACACGTGATGTTCATACTCAATTTTTTTCTTTCAAATAGCCATTTATCCTGAAGGACAATTTGTATAGCAGAAACATAGAAACATTTCTAATCTACCTATTTTACAGGAGCGTCTGGTGAAAATATGGAAAGGACAAATCAAGTCATCCAGACATACAAGATACTTCTCTTCGTCTCTCAAGGACAGAGATACTCTTAAGTATAATGCCAAACTTGGTGCCTTGACTACAGATGAAAAGGCAAGTCTCCCAAATATTCTTATAAGTGTCTTCATCTCTTCACGATTTGTATTTTTCCCTCATAAAATCCTTCCTTTCTTCTCGGGACCCCCAGTTAAAGCAGCAAGGTGGGTTTCGTATTCAGAATAACACATCGTCGTAATGAGTAAATGACTCCAGTCACCCCATTGTCCGAGCTTAAGAAACGTTTGAGTGTTATTATGATGTTGATCTCCATAGAAGTAGTACAGTGACTGGAGTCATTAGCTAGTTATGGGTTACCAGGATATTTAGTTAGTGACTCCACACATACATCAAAATTAAAGGACTTGTTACAATACTGGTATAACTTCAGCAAATTCCACTTTCACTGTAATACTTTGAGAAATCTTCATTGCAAGGGGGGCGTTTCAGTTTCTTGTCCAACTAAAGATGGCAATAGCTGGTAGTATACCTTACCAGGTAACTATGACAACATATTTCATCTGGATTCATATATGTGTAATTAGTGGCTTATCCAGATATTGTCAGTCTTAATGGCTGGCCTAAGGCTGGGAGGATGTTTGCTCTGAAATGTAACAGACTGTCTCTCTGATTGCAAACAACATCGATATAGCCCTCTATGCTATGCTGGAAAATATCAATAAAGTATGCAGTGAGGTGTGTCTGCATATAGGCCTGTCAAGAAGAGTGAGTTAGGTTGAGTGTACACTGCACAACCAGTTACTTGAGGGCCTCATACATATTCAGTACTGAAATGTGATGCGTGAAGGATTGACCCAGATTTGAGATAGTCTGTGAAAATCTCTAGTTCAATATGGTGTCATACATTAAAGTACAAGCATGTGGTAGATATAATCCCCACCTTCACAGATGGTCACAGTTTAAAGGTAGGATGTAGATCTGTTCCCTGTTCAAAATATACTTCTCCATTGAAGATTGCACCAAAAGTGAATAAGTGGTCTTCACATTGTGGAACCCCAATATTGGATATAAAGCACCTGTGTTTATCAACGACTACACTTT
>KN891922.1:2089-17060 GCA_000934455.1 Apostichopus parvimensis
AGGATTCGTAACCTGTGCTGCGAACCATGTGCTAGCTCCAGCTCCAGTTATTTTGCATGCTACATGTTACGATCTTAAACACAAATTCGACTTAGATTCGAAAAAATAGGCCTATTTGATAGAGCTGTTGTGGGGGAATAATTTCGATTAGGGTTGTGCACATTTGTCTGCAAAAACGACAAAAAAGTGAACTAAGATTTGGGAAAAAGTGGGGGGCAACTGCCCCCTCTTGCCCCCCCGTAATCCCGCCCATGCCTGGAACGTTCTAGAGCAAGTTAGTGTGGGTGTTTATCATCGTGCAGACACGTCAGGTGGCTAGACTTGTTCTCCAATGAGGAAGGGTTTATTATATAGGCTATAGTTAACAAGCCGACTGTTTTATTAAACTTTGAATTGAAAGTGACTTTCTTTACATGTGACTTAACTTATTGTTAATTACTTTGAATCAACATTCATTTGAGAGAATACATCGTCATAGAACCAAGTATAGAACATTTTACACATTTTCCAGTTTTGGAGGGATCTCCATCGGTAATTTCTACGCTTCGTAGCGTAACTTTCTACCAACCCCCTCCCCTCCCTCCCCCACCCCCCCACATCGTAAAATGAAACTGTAGTTAAAATTGAATAAAATGAGAACTCACCAGCCAAATATGCCAGGCTTTGTTGAAGAGAAAGAATAAGGCCAGTCAAAGTGAATGAAATGTTCGCTTGTCGGGTTAGGCCTTCTACTAGAACCCCGTTGCACTTGAGCGACCCTCCCTGCAAGCCAAAGACCAGGTAACGAACAATGATGGCAGCAACCTGGCCCATTCCAAATCCATGCAGTACCTTTTTGATCCCCTTCTCCATTTTGTGTTACTCTATATGGTAGACCTATCAACAACAAAAAGTTATTCTGTCAACAAAACAGTATTCAAATATTTCGCCATTATTTGGCGACGATATTACGTCACTCTTTGGTGACAATGTTTCGTCACAAAAAGAATGAAAACTAAGCCTATACCAAAATGAGACGAATAAGTCATAGCTTACATCTGAACACTTACGCGCTGCTGAGACAAATATACACATTGAACGCACGTCGAATTGCTACACATTGTGAATACTCTGTACAATGTTACGTCATTCATTTCCAGTAAAGGA
Organism: Apostichopus parvimensis; assembly: GCA_000934455.1. Taxonomy (NCBI): domain Eukaryota; kingdom Metazoa; phylum Echinodermata; class Holothuroidea; order Aspidochirotida; family Stichopodidae; genus Apostichopus; species Apostichopus parvimensis. The sequence goes on from KN891922.1 coordinate 3,236, forward strand.
AAAAGACAACCCATTGCCATGATAACTGAAGTAATATTTAGTTATAGTGTACTTATCTGATGGAAAAACAAAATATATCAGTTTATGCGGGTAATCACTGAGCTCTTAAAGCGCCAACGAGATATTTATATAGTTTAGGTGAACTATCTTAGCATTATGATATTAAATGATTGAGATACGAGATAAATATCTGAGTATATCTATACGTTGAGATGTTGAAATATTTATATACGATAGCTAATATCTCAATATCTGAACATTAAGATATTGAAATATTAAGGTACGAGATCTTAATATCCTAATATCTGTACATTACGATATTGAAATAATTAGATAACCATATTTTAATATCTTTATATCTGTAGCCTACATTAAGATACTGGGAATATGAGATAAAAGATCGTAATATTCTAAGATCTGTAAACATTTAAATATTGAGATACTTAGATGCGAGATCTTAATATCCTTTCATCTGTGCGTTAAGATATTGGAGTATTGAGATCCAAGCTCTTAATATTTTAAAAGCTATACATTGAAGATATTGAAATATTCAGATCTTTGCATATTGTATTGATATCTACATGAAGATTCCTATGAATCTATACATCAATTTCATATAGGTTAGGTACATTTTGAAACTGAAAGGGCTGGCTTTTTTTTTTATATTGTTTAGATTTGTTGTTTTCTGTTTGCAATGGAGTGCTCCCAATTCAAAACGAGAAGCTTGCATTATTTAGAATTGGGCGCTTCGTTTTTGCGCCATGATGCATGCGGGTCGGGTCGAAGACAAATGTAGGCTCATGGTTAACGCTTAATTGCAACTAACTCAATATGTCAATATCTTAATGGACACAGACATTAGCATATTAACATCTCGTATCTTAATATTTCAATATCTTCATGTACATATATTGAAATATAAAGATAGCCTGATGTACATATATTAGCATATTAAGATCTAGTATCTTAATATTTCAATAATTTGAATGTACAGGTATCAAAATATTAAGCTATCGTTTCTTAATATTTGAATATCTTACTGTTCAGATATTGAGATATTAAGATATGTATCTCAATATGTCATATCAACGTATAGATAACTGAGATATTAACATCTCGTATCCCAATGTTTTAATATCTTAATGAACACATAATTAAGATACTAAAATAATTCAGCTAAAATATATTAACATCTCGTTGGCACTTTAAGAGCTCAGTATGATACCGTCACTGGTTGTACAAATTTTTATTGTACAGCATACAGTTACTAATACAGTACAACTATGTGACAACAGCATGTCGAACGATTTTGACTGTGTGTTCTCTAGAATATTGCGTAATCATTGATACAGTAGCGTTGGGGGTCCTCCCACAAAAGTCGTGCCCCAAGGTGCCCCCCAAGGTGCGATTTGTAGTGTTAAAAAAAGTACTCAAACAAAAACTTTATCTGCCTCAATTAAAAACATAAATATCGGACACACTAAACCTGAAATTCCTTGAAGATAAAGTTACTTCAAGTTGAAAAAGTTAGCATCAGATTGCATCTAAGGACCCACAATTTAATCAAAATTTTCACCCCACCCCTTAGACCTCTCCCCCAGGAAGGCATTCACACATAAACAGTGTGCCCTCTAATTACGTGCTTTGCACCCCGTGCCCACCCAAGATTGAAAAGTCTGGCGACGCCACTGCCACGAGTGTAATGCTATGTGTTAAATCTGACCAGAGTTACCTTGCTAAATAAGTACACAATGACAGCGAGTTAACTTTAAATAAAATAAACAGTTAACCTTTATCGGGTCTCTCCTTTAGGTGGTTCGGTAAGTAAGGCACGATGGCGCTCTTCCCCACTTTTACATTAAGACACAGATCATAACATGGGGATCTATTATATCATTACAGCGAGGAAAATATGTCACCTTCTTGAAAACTTTCAATTTTTATTATTCATTATCGGCATATTTTCACGCTCCCCCTAACTAACCCCCGACCCGGAGCCACCGTAACCGTAACCCTATTCACTCCAGACCCATTAGGCCTGTGATCCAATCCAACAATCGTATGCAAATACTTCTACATTTATTTAAACCTGTTAGTATGCGAATGCTATTATTTTTGTCTTTACAAATAATTTTGATTCATTTTCAAATTTTGTGAAAAAGTCCTCGTCATAGCTAACATAACGTTCTGCAGTATTAAAGAACGAATGTTCGAGATTGACATTTTATTGTGTAAAACTGAATATGCTATGGAATTAATGTAAGCGACTTGAACTCGTTAAACTAAAATTTGGCCGAGACCATGATTCTCATGAAACAACTTGCAAACGAACACACACACACTACGTGTAGTGTCCAGATATAAGTGATAGGCTTTTATCAGTTTCAGTTCCGATTGTTCGCTTCATCTCCTCTAAGGATGTGCAGAGACATAAAGATATTTTGGAGGAAACTAAACATGATGCAGAAGATGGTTTTAAAACCCCAAAAAGAATATTGTTACACACATAACAGCAAAGAAGAAATGAATAGCGATGTTAGAAAGACACCACATTCAGACTGAGTGAAACAAGTAAATATCGCTCATTAATTCATTAAAACCAATCTTTGTCTACATTTGTCTTTGTCTTACATTTTTACATCTTACATCTTTGTCTTACATCTTTGTCTTACATCTTTGTCTTACATTTAACTTCATTTGTAGCCTAGTCTAAGGCGAACTATATATAAATACCAAGGTCATATAAAATCTACCAGTAGCCTAACGAAAAATTGCAAAATTTCAACGTGCTGGTAGACTTCAATTTGACAGCAATTTTGGAATCTCCATTTTTTGTTTCCATGATAGGAGAACCATAGGTGGGACAAGTAAATAGAACTGGTTGATCTGAAGATCAAGAGGCAGATCAAAGCTAGACCTATATGATTTTCTTGACAGACTAGAGCGTCCGTTTCGTCTGAACCTGTTAGTAGTCTATATCAAGTTATCAATTAGGTATCTTTCTAGTGAACGCCCTATTGTAAGTCTTTTATCCGAAATAAGGCTTCTGTAACCCTATATTTTAGTGACGTCACAAATAATCGTCAATTAAAAAAAAAAAAATCGAGTAAAACAAAATCGAGTAAAACTAAACAAGTAATTTGATATTGAGAACAACGAGTTTAAGAAATCTGGAGGATTCATGTCAATTGGGCGCGCGCGTACCATGCATGGAGGGTCATGTGATGTGTTCCAGGGTGGTACCAATTTTGTATTTTTCTGTAGCAGTTCGAGAATAGTGTTAGTGACTTCGTGAAAGATTTGCACCAAGACGAATCGGACATGGGAACTAACGGCGTAAGAAGGTACTGGTACTTCAGGCCTACGAAATAGTGCTCATATGCTAACGTTAGACATGCTGGCACAGAACAAGTACAGATACATTGGGCTTGCAGCGGGAAATGTCGATGTCTGAATTGTATTTATAGACTGTCTTATAGTAGTTCCACGGTTGTCAAGGGTGAGCGTTTGGTGCTGTGGGGAAATGTTTAGTTCAGTGCAACCACAGAATTCTCCATGGAACAGAGCCTAATGCTGCTCGACGGGAATATAGCTATCACGTTAGGCTACAGGCACGGTTATTGCTAGGTAACGGGTGTCGTCTGCTGCTCTAAGCACGCATACACATTTACGTACTAGTTGGGTGAAATCATCATGCGTAATGGGGAGAGTAATATATTAGTACCACCCTGGAACACATCACATGACCCTCCATGCATGGTACGCGCGTACGCACGTATTTACTGTGTGATAGTTCCTCCAGATTTCTTAAACTCGTTGATTGAGAAGGATAAAGGTGGCAACCTTGTACTATGATATAATACCGTATTCCAGGACAACTTTAGAGCAATTCTAGTTTCGATCCTAGCAGGATCTTCTTCGCTGGCAAACAAGAAAGGAACACATATAGGAAACGGCATGTTAAAATAGAAAAACATGGCAGACAATTATAACCATGATCTACCTAAGTTATTAAAAATAGAGATGCAACAGGTTATTGCAGTAGCTAAGAATTTCTTTACCACTTTTCTCCCCCGCCCCACCCACACTCCGTGAAAACCAATGCAACAATTCGTCCGAAACGTGTCACAAGTCAATACGCGCCAATGAACTGTAGCGTATAATGCTACTGACGGCGTTTCTGGAAATTTGATAGAGCTTTGAAATCTGCAGGTACTACTATAAAGCATCTGATAGGGCGTCATGCACTGTAAATAACCATGGACGCGTTGCTTAATATTATCAAGGCTTTTATGTGATGATGGTAAAGCTATAGCCTTGACCAAACGTGTTGGACGACAGCAATCACTACGTATCTTACACGCAGAAATTTAAATCACTGATAGGCAGGCCTAGCATGATCTTGGTTTTCAAATTGAAAGTTATGTTGCTTTCATAAATAAAATGTAAACCTAGATTAGTTGAGGCTAAGCGCTATGCGGTGGTAATCTAAAAATTATCTTTTTTAATTTAGTTTTAGCATACAACTTCCTTGACCTGCCTCTCTGTTGGTTATTGTAGGTAGGAAGATTCATGTATGTCGTACAGTTACAGAGTTGTTGACAATTGACAATTCATAATCATGGACGTTAAATATGAATGTAAGAGACTGACTTCGGTCAGCTTGCCGCTTTGATAAGCCAATGAGGCGAGTTCCTGCTTGCAGGAGGATCTAAAATACATACATGCATACATAAAATTCACGGCTGATCTATTAGGTATTGTCATACGCAGTGAAAATGTTATCCTTTAACTACCCTAACGTTTGACCTATGCCAATAACGAACGCAGAACGCAGCTCAGAGAACATACAATACTAATATAAGGGGCGCACCTACATAAATCAGAAAGTTTCAAGTTCATGAATGGGATGCGTGTCGGGTCTGGACGTATGGCAAAGACTTGCTCATAGCACATACGTCATTAACTTACTATTGATGAATATGGCAAGGAATGCAGGAAATCTATAAATCAATCAATACAAATAAAAAACGATCAAGTTAAAAACTCAAATCGAACAAATAAAAATGAGAACAAATGAATGTGTTATCACAGACTGAGGTAATGATTTTCTTTCGTAGTTTTCGTTTCTTGTGCAGGAAAATATCACATATTGGCTACAAATTGATGGTTATTGAAAATAGCATTACATCTAATAATCAATAATGTGTAGAAATTAATCATATTATGGATTTGTTTTTGGCTGTTAGCCTTGGGGTAAACCAATAAAAGATCAATTTCTACATATTACATATTTCCCCTTGTCCAAAAAGTTTTAAGATAGTTATAATTCATGGTAAGGCTCAAATACTTCAGTGATATATCAGTTCAGTAAGTTCAGTGATATATCAACTATGATATTAACAATTGAACCAAAACAACGAAGATGAACAAATCACCACGTTGGCACCCTCCTACCCACCCCCTCCCCGCTGCCCTCAAAACAAAATAGAAAATAAAAGGACAAACTTGAAGTGAAATTAAATTGTTTTACATCACAAAGATGTACTTTATTGAAATGTCAGTAGATTTTGATTACACTATAATTATAGTCTGTAACAAAGTACTGTTCCCTCCAACTTCTTCTTACAGATAAGTTAAAATTACTCCACTTTTGTCAGAGATATTCCAGTTCAAATAACCAAAAAGCAGAACAGATAACCGGTTAACTACAACTGAATTTCTGAGGTTCACCAGTAATATCTACCACTGCCTCACCTCCACAACAAAACTACAGTATGAAATAGTTCCAGAAAGGTAAATGAGGGCAGTATTGAAGAACTTCAGCATGCATACACTTAGGATGTGTGACCTGATTAATTCACTTCGGCTTTGAGTAAAATGTTTCTGTATGCTGCTGTGTTGGATGAATCTAACCGTAATAGTAATTACCGACTGAGCGATCCGCGTTATAATCATTGCCGACTTTGCAATCTGCAGTCACACTCACAATTTTGCAAGGTCGGTAAGAGTGACTCCATACGGTTTTCCCTTTCGGGAAACCAAACAGGAGAAATGAATAAATTAAGACACAGAGAGAGATAGAGCGAGGGTGCAGGTCATGATAAATACCTAGTTTGATTTTCATGATATTTGTTTTGAAGGAAAAGTTGGGAAACTTTGGTTATTATTGATACAGGTTAATATCAAACTGATCATGTGAAATTGAGACAAGGGTTATATCTCAAAGCAGCTGTTTCATTTTGGCTGCCTTTCCCCCAACTGAGTAAGGTAGGGGTATAAACCTTTGTAGAAGGACCAGAGGTAGATGAAGGGTGTTATAAAAGAAGTGCATCCCTGGGGTGGTTAAGGCCTAACTGATATGAAGGGTGAGGGGGTATGGGGGGTCCTCCTCCAGAAATGCATTACATGTTTAGATGTCAAATGACACAATCTGAGGCATATTTAGACTGTAAATTAAAGACCAAAGTTTAGGTCTATATGCTAAGTTTTGATAATAAAAGCTCTGGAATTGTTGGTGTTGAGTGGTCTAATTCTTACCCCACAGAATGTAAACATTCCCTGACTGAACCATTCCCTCGACTGAATGATGGAGGTGGGGAAGGGGCATAGCCCCCTAGACTCCACTTACCAAACTCAACAGACCCTAGCAGACCCAGTACTTCCATTCATTTAACTATGGCATTTGTATCTTGGAAAAATCAATGGCCAATTCTTCCAGCCTTTAATCTTGCAAACAGTGCTAGTTAGCTTACTTTACAAGATGGACCCGAGGTGTACCCCCTAACCATACCTAGGCAGAGGTTGAGTAAAGAATTCCCCAGTAAAGAAGTCAATTTTCCTTGAGGAAATCAAATATCGGTTGTAACATCAAACTATAACCATCTTGGTCTGTGTTCGTATCTCTGTCTTGCAGTCGCCGTGACAACAAAAACACTCGGCTCTCCAATGGTTCGTTAAATTCGTAGTCCTCCGTATCATGTTTACAATTTTCTTCAGGAATCTGGTAGTTGTTGATAGCAGGAAGGAGAGATGTTATCAGACCATAGCTCTCTCAATAAAACTGACAACCGCTCTGGAAAGAAATAAAACCAGATGTTATAACATCACTTGTGATGAAGGGACCAACACAACATAAAACTGAACATAAACTAACCTCATAATGCCAAAATATAAACAACAACATTATTTTAAATTTCTTGTCTGCAAAACTGTCAGAAAAAAACCCAGATTTTACTAAATATTTGGCAAATAAATAGTTTATAGTTAACAGTGGCAACTCACAACTGAACATCTTGGTGCAAAGTGCACAGCACTTTTTATTGAACAACAGCAAAAAAATATATCATAAATTTGTAAAAGTTTGTAAGTTTACCTATTTACGAGGGTTAAAACTTTGAAATTAATTACATTTATCTGTTTACAGAGAGAAATAGATGGCTAGACTCACCTTGGTCAAACGCTGTCAACATGGAGTCATCTCCTTGACCTTTCAACTTTGACCATTTCTTCAAGTGACCTTTAAAGGGCTTCGGAACCTTCGTAAACTTTGTTAAGTAAAGAAGTATTTCATTTAAGGCACAAAGTATTTTCACCCTTTCCGCGTGATCAATGCAGTGGTTTCTGAACGGATCGGTCTGAACGTGATAAATCGATAAACATGACTTGATTAAATTCTCTCTGATTCCTCCATTTTGGAAAATCTCTGACTCTTTCGAGATTGACTTGAGCACCAAACAAATAGCAGCTAAAGTCTGGCTGAAGTCTGGTCGAAGGTGGGTTAGTGCTTTCCGCCTCACAAAGTGAGTCAAGCTCCAACACATACACGTTGAAAGGAGAATCTGGTTTCTCAGTCTGACCTTGCTATCACTATGGAGACAAGCAGAAGAACCATTTGTGGTACTGTCTGATACACTGTGATTGGTCACCTCAGAACTTGAGAAGTATTTCAACCAATGATAGATAAGATAATATAAAACATCAGCTGCTTCCTTATTTAGAGCTTCTCCGATCCATTCTTGATGGTCTTTAAGTTCTGTTGCTATGGTAACCTGTGAGACTGGTTGTACAAGTACATTAAAAGCAGGATCATGAGTGGTCCTGTAATAAATCTGGACTAGGTTGTGCATCACAACTTCAGATAGAAATTGCTTTCTCATGCTGGAGGCATCCATCTTCCTCCATTCAAGTTCCTGTAGGACCTTCTGCATCAGAGATATTATTCTCAGAAGCAAATCGGAGCTTGGCAATCTGTGAATGAAACATTACAAAATAGTATCACAGACTGTCAGTTAGTTAAAAGTAAGACACACCTGTCTGTAGACTTTCAAACCTTACACATATATACTCTATATATATATATGTATTATATGGGTATCTTTGCAAAATCACTAACCACACATAACTTACACAGATGTGTCATAACTTACACATGTATACTACTACATCATTAAACAGATATCTGTGCAAACTACACAGACCTTACACACACATCTTACACAGATGCCTCACACCGTACACACTTATTACTACCTACACCACCAGGTATCTGTGCAAAAGAACAACACATAGACCTTACACACACCTTACACAGATACCTCACACCTTACATACATATACTACTACATCCACAACACAGGTATCTGTGCATGACAGATGCACACAGCCTCACCCACACATACACCTTACACACACAAACACACCTTGCACCGATACCTTACAAACTTATTACTACTTATTACACTCTATATGGTCTAAATTTGCACACACTTTACACAGATGCCTCACATCGTACACACATATACTACTACATCCACAACACAGGTATCTGTGCATGACAGATGCGCACAGCCTCACCCACACGTACCCCTTACACACACCTTGCACTGATACGTTACACACTTATTACTACCTTTTACACTTCATATAGTCTAAATCTGCACACACCTTACACAGATGCTTTACATCGTACACACATACTTCCAGTCTACTACATAAATACATAACTGTATTTGAAAAATAGACAAACCGTCTACATTAGTGCAGGGGTGAACAAAATGAATTTTCTGGTCAGAAGCTATCTTCCTTGCTGTAACATTTGTGACATTTAACACACACAAATACAAACAAAAACAAAACAGTACCAGGAAAGAAAGAAATGTTATTTCATGATCGTTAACATACTTCAAGCTCGTCAGCATAGAGTGACAGTTGAAGAGGATATCATCACAAAGTTTTGTGATCACTTTCTCCAGATCTGAGGTGGAGTTCCTTTTCCAAAGGTCCATGATTGACCTCAAAGTGACCTCCAAGATGGAGAGAACCCTAGCAACCTCTTCTTCATCTTGTTTACTGGTGGTCAGTGTCCAGGTCATGAGAGAGTGACCGGTGACCAGAGACAGAGCTGCTGGAGGGATGGACACCGCCCTCTCAAGGATAGCTAAAACCTTAAGCTGAAAAGAAAAGGCAGATTTTTGATGAGTTTACACCTTGAGATGAAAACTGAAGATTATTAAAGCTGTAATTTCTGTCAATTTATCTTAAAATGTGTCGGTACAACTCATTTGACCAGCACAACTCCAGTTATTATCCATTGAATAGAGCACAGACCATCTAGTGTCACACAAAGGGAAAGTTTTATAGTTGCCTTAGCAGGGTCTATGACTGGTTTCATCATTCCAAAGGCATCATGTTCTGGTGGGTTTTAAAGCGAAAGAGATTATTTTCAGGTACCGTAACTCCCCCCCCCCCCACGTATCTTTCCTTCCATGAGTTCAACTCCCAATTCTGTGATATGTTGAGATGTTGAGAAGGTGGGGAGGGGGGGGAAGGGCCATCAAACTAGCCATTTTTCAAATATCACTGAGAACAAAATTATATTTAGTATAAAGACTGACTGTGTTAGCCATACAGTGATCAGAAGCCACACTTAGTAACAGTACTAGCCACACACTGTAACACTATTACTTATACCATTCAATAAAAATAACACAATAATTCATGACTAGCATGGGTACATAACAAATCACTACTTACTATGGATGAGATGAAGTAAATTAAATAGTTTTTACCCAGCATTGAAAGAAAAAGAAAAGGAACATCAGATGTGACTGGTGAAGTACACTAGAGTTGTATCAATTTGGTAAAGAAATGTGACCAGATAGCTAATGGTCTGTGCTAGAAAAACTGAAATCAGAAAGCAATCTTCTTTAAGAGAAATAAAGTAAATGGGCTTTACTTTTTCCTCTGGGCTACAATGAGGAGATGAAGCTAATCCCATGAGGAGAGACCAGAGGTTGTTCCTGACATAAATGATGAAGTCGGGGTAGTCTCTCATCCCATCCTCCAACAAGTCCAACATCCAACCTCTCTCCATTTCATGCTAGGAATACAAACCAGAAAAAAGTAGGATTAATTAAATAAAAAAGAAAAAAGAACAAGAGAATGGAGTCTGAAAATTGTTCAAATTTATAAATAAAGGTAAATAAAGGTAAATGTTTGCAATATTTGTTGATACACATACACATTTTTTATAAATCTAACAACAGCTGTTATAAGCTAGTGCTTAAATTGAAAATCTGCTGGCTAAAATCAAGTTCCCCCTGGCATTTTCTTATGAAATTACAAACACGCATCAGTTTACTGTATAGGCTTTTTAGAGCAGCCAGTAATATTGGCTGATAATAAGAAGTAATACAGGGCTTATGTTAGGTACAGAATACATTCTGATGCTTTGACCGACGATTTTTAACTGACTTACCAAGTGTTTAAGTTATTTAAAAAATAAAAATAAAAAAAGTGTTTAAGTTTAAGTCTGCTGGCCTGTCTGAAAACTCACAAGCAGCAAACACCGGTTCGTATTTAGCCGGTAAAAAGCTCACAAGATTTCCAGGGCCTGCATCACACTGCATTATATATTTAAAACTCAGCACAGCACAGTATGTGATGTACGAATAAAATCACATTACATCGTCTCACCAATAGACATGCTCCATATCATAGCAGAGACCGCCACATGAAATAAGTTGATGTATCATGCACGGTATCACATATTTCACATCACACTACATAAATTCTCATCACACATTATCGATGGATTCCATAAACAAGACTGGTTCGTACAAACCTTTTCACTCGCCGAGAAAAACAGTCCATTAAAAGCCGGTACGAGATTCAAAGGCAATTTTGGCTCCAGAGCCGTGTACTGTATGATGTGCTTGAATAACGGACCGCTGGCGTCTAACATTTGGTCGAATGCCCGGCCCAAAAAAGCAGTAGTGACCGATGGCAGGCGAGCGTTAGGCTCTGTGACAGTGTTCTTCAAACAGGTCAACAAGTAACTGATCTGAAACGAGAGAACAAACGCAGAGATATGGGGACACTATTTACTCAGTCACAATCTTAGATGAGGGAGAGACCTTAAAGTACCCTAGGCTTGAATTTTAGGTTAACAGAAGATAAACAATCTGTTATAAGATTCAGAGATTTAGTTTCAAACGTGGCCAAAATATGAACCTGGTCAGAAATAAAGATTGAATAAAAGAGTTTCAGTCTTTATAAATATTCTTGGTTTTGTTGGCTGAAATTTGATAACCCTTTTGAGATTGAGTAATACTTACCATAGTATGGTTGTTACCATAGTAACAACTTTGTAAAATGATAGGTGACTAATATGTAAGCCATACATATATCTAGCTGTAATTAAGTAATACCTACCATAACATGTAAAACACATCTATGTAAAATGATATGTAAGTAATATGTAAGCCATATATATACTCACCTGTAAGTGCATTATACCATACTATGTGATAACTATGTACAATAGGTGAACCTACCTCTCTGCGACCTCTGAACCTGGCCCCCTCTAAGTGCTGGTCAAATTGAGCAAGGACGTGATAGCCAGCCTCCCTCATGCTCTGGTATTGACTGCTCAATGCTGCTACAGTCATAAATAGTCCCTTACACTGGACAAAGGTCAGACACTCGACTAAACACTCTGCATACAGAATAGCAAACGAGAGAAAAAACATGAAAGATATTTTATGCAAATAAGCAAATTATGATTGTAGATATGATTACAAATAGAAACTTAAGTGGGCAATGCGGGTGTATTTGCATTGGGGAGAGGGGAGGGGGGTGTGGGAGTAAATTGTGAGTGGTAAATAGTATCATATTTAATTCATAGCTATTTCATAAATGTGACACAATTTATTAAATAGCTACACTGATTTGAAAATTCTCTACGCTTTATAGACTGATTAACAATAAAATCAATTGACTTCTTTTTCTTTGTTACTTTGGTAGTCTAAGTTCATACTAACCCTGGCCTAGCAGAGAACTGAACAGTGGCAACAGGAAGCTGGGGTCATAGAGGTCATTTGGTTCCGACACTTGCGACCCTGTTTCCTGCAAAGATTAAAAGTACACAGGTTAGAGGATATCAAATATTCTTACATTTAGTAACATTAATCTAACATTATCTGGATCCCCTATTATATCATTGGACACTTGAATGTACAGATGGGCTTACTTTCATGGGTTTATTAAAATCTTTTCATTTGCCAAGCTGCAATGCATGATATCATCACAATCATATGCCTTTCATAGATTATCATCTTGTAACCCTTTGATTAAGGAATTTGCTTTATTCAAATACTTTCTCTAACCAGACATGACATATGCATAAATCAATTAACACATCATGGAAAGATTGGATTTCACAGTCAGAAATGTTCTCGCCAAGTCTTTATCAATGCATTGTTAGAAGTAAACAGTGACTTACCAAACTCGGTTGGTATTTTAAAGAATACTTTAGCATAATGCACTTTGCCCAGTTCAGGGCGGAGAAAATATATATATTTTTTTTCCGGAGGTTTTTTAAAAGATGACTCACCTGACGAGATAGTGGCTGATCCAACGGTAAATGAATCGAAGACTTTAGCATTTTGGAGTGGTCCAACAGTCCAAGGACTTCTTTCATGGTTGGTTGGGTCCAAAGGGCCTTCCCTAGGGATTTCCTGGCTGCATGCTGTGTCACTGCAGGCTGGCCCCATAAGAAGGGCCTGATATATATAAAATAATATACAGTTGGATGGATTAAATAAATATTGCTTTGTGGAATTGTCTGGAGCGAAAGAAATGGATTAAAAAACGGGGAGTTGAAGCGAACAAAACAATGTTACTTTGTTTCTTGAGATACATTCCTTTCTAAAAAAAGACCCAAGAATATCAACTAATCTTCATAGAGGTATCCAAACTTTGAGGAGCAGTGGGATATGTGACTTTGAATACAACAATTTACAAATTTTTAAACAAGAGGGCAGTTTTCAAATCAGATTACTTTTCATTTTTTTACCTGTAATCGTTAAGAGAAATTCCATTCTTCTCGTAGAGTTCTAGCATTTCGAGTAACATTCGGTCACTTGAGCTTCTCGTCGCCGAATAAGCGCCCAGCCAAACCACGACATGATCTGAACTGCAACACGAGGGCTCACTCTGGACGATGAAAAGTATCGTTGAGATGAGATGACCTGCCGGAAGGAGAGATGATAATGAAGGTGTAGAAGAATAGAAGGAGGTCAAAGGTGAAATGCATGTGACCCTTGACCTACTTTGGATGTTAATTCACATATCTAGTAACATGCCCCACTTTGACATACATGAATGGACAACTTATAAGTGCTGAAACCGTCTCTGACTAACAGGGAACTTCAGCAATGCAAGTCCTTTTTGTTTGTCAAAAATCAGCTGTAGTTGAAGAACACAATAATCGCTCGAGAAAAATTATCACAATAAAAATATGAAATTCTGGAAAAGCTTGGAT
>KN891922.1:17110-33123 GCA_000934455.1 Apostichopus parvimensis
ATTATATATTTAAAACTCAGCACAGCACAGTATGTGATGTACGAATAAAATCACATTACATCGTCTCACCAATAGACATGCTCCATATCATAGCACATAAATTCTCATCACACATTATCAATGGATTCCTAAACAAGACTGTTTCGTACAAACCTTTTCACTCGCCGAGAAAAACAGTCCATTAAAAGCAGGTACGAGATTCAAAGGCAATTTTGGCTCCAGAGCCGTGTACTGTATGATATGCTTGAATAACGGACCACTGGCGTCTAACATCTGGTCGAATGCCCGGCCCACAAAAGCAGTAGTGACTGATGGCAGGCGAGCGTTTGGCTCTGTAACCGTGTTCTTCAAACAGGTCAATAAGTAACTGATCTGAAACGAGAGAACAAACGCAAAGATATGGTGACACTATTTACTCAGTCAAGATCTTAGATGATGGAGAGACATTAAAGTACCCTAGGTTTGAATTGTATGTGAACAGAAGATAAACAATCTGTTATAAGTTTCAGAGATTTAGTTTCAAACGTGGCCAAAATATGAACCTGGTCAGAGATAAAGATTGAATAAAAGAGTAACAGTCTTTATAAATATTCTGGTTTTTGGTTGGCTGTAAATTAATTACCCTTTTAAGATGGAGTAATACTTAAAATTATATGTAACATCTATGTAAAATCATATGTAACTAATATGTAAGCCACATATATCTAAAAGTATTTAAGTAATACTTTCCATATGTAATAAACATCTATGTAAAATGATATGTAACTAGCATGTAAGCCATTCATATCTACCTGTTACTAAGTAAATACCTACCATAATATGTAAGAAACGTTTATGTAAAATGATATGTAAACTAATATGTAAACCATACATATACTCACCTGTAAGTGCAATATACCATACTATGTAATAACTATGTACAATAGATAAACCTACCTCTCTGCGACCTCTGAACCTGGCCCCCTCTAAGTGCTGGTCAAATTGAGCGAGGACGTGATAGCCAGCCTCCCTCATGCTCTGGTATTGACTGCTCAATGCTGCTACAGTCATAAATAGTCCCTTACACTGGACAAAGGTTAGACACTCCACTAAACACTCTGCATACAGAAAAGCAAAACGAGAGAAAAAAATGAAAAATCAGCAAATTATGATTGTAGATTACAAATAGAAACTTAAGTGGGCAATGGGGGTGTATTTGCATTTGGGGGGAGGGGGGTGTGGGAGTAAATTGTGTGTGGTAAATAGTATCATATTTAATTCATAGTAGTTTCATAAATTTGACACAATTTATTTAAAAAGCTACACTGACTTGAAAATTCTCTACTCCTGATAGACTGATTAAAAATAAAATTAATTTATTTCTTTTTCTTGCTACTTTGGTCGTCTTAGTTGATACTTACCCGGGCCTAGCAGAGAACTAAACAGTGGCAACAGGAAGCTGGGGTCATAGAGGTCATTTGGTTCCGACACTTGCGACCCTGTTTCCTGCAAAGATTAAAAGTACACAGGTTAGAAGATATCAAATATTCTTACGTTTAGTAACATTAATCTAACATTATCTGGATCTCCTATCATATCATTGGACACTTGAATGAACAGATGGGCTTACTTTCATGGGTTTATTAAGATCTTTCTATTTGCCAGCTGCAACGCATGACATCATCACATTCATATGCCTTTCATAGATTACCATCATGTTACCCTTTGATAAAAAAATTTGCTTTATTCAAATACTTTCTCTAACCAGACATGAAATATGCACAAATCAATTAGCACATCATGGAAAGTTTGAATTTCACAGTCAGAAATGTTCTCGCCCGGTCTTTATCAATGCACTTTTAGAAGTTACAGTGACTTACCAAACTCGGTTGGTATTTAAAAGAATAGTTCAGCATAATGCACTTGCCCAGTTCGGGGAGAAAATAGTTTTTTTTTTTTTTTACGGAGGTTTTTTAAAAGATGACTCACCTGACGAGATAGTGGCTGATCCAACGGTAAATGAATTGAAGACTTTAGCATTTTGGAGTGGTCCAACAGTCCAAGGACCTCTTTCATGGTTGGTTGGGTCCAAAGGGCCTTCCCTAGGGATTTCCTGGCTGCATGCTGTGTCACTGCAGGCTGGCCCCAGAGGAAAGGCCTGATTTTATAAAATAAAATACATTTGGATGGATTAAATAAACATTGCTTTGAGGAATTGTCTGGAGCCAAAAGAAATGGATTCAAAATTGGGGAGTTGAAGCGAACAAAACAATGTTACTGTGTTTCATCAGATACATTCCTTTCTTAAAAAAAATACACCTTTCTGTCTTTGTCCTTCTCCAGTTTATTCCCTACCCCCTTCCCTTAATCCTCTCTTTGTCCCTCCAATGTTTATCTCCTACCTCTCCTCTTCCCCTGTTGGTTTCTTTCTTTCTTTTCTCCATCCCTTGTCTACTAATCCCCTTTTATCTATCTCTTTGTGTTCACCATGCTCATTAACCTGTCTGTACTCTGTGCATGTTTTTGTCCCTTCTGTTACTGTTACTTGTCATTTAGCCTCTGAAGAAGATCCTGCTAGGATCGAAACGTCAGGCCAACTTACTTTTACACATTAAAAAAAAGACCCAAGAATATCAACAAATCTTCATAGAGGTATCCAAACTTTGAGGAGCAGCGGGATATGTGAGTTTGAATACAACAATTTATAAATTTGTTTACAAAAGGGCAGTTTTCAAATCCGATTACTTTCTTTTTTACCTGTAATCGTTAAGAGAAATTCCATTCTTCTCGTAGAGTTCTAGCATTTCGAGTAACATTCGGTCACTTGAGCTTCTCGTCGCCGAGTAAGCGCCCAGCCAAACCACGACATGATCTGAACTGCAACACGAGGGGTCCCTCTGGACGATGAAAAGTATCGTTGAGATCAGATGACCTGCCGGAAGGAGAGATGATAATGGAGGAGAAGAAGAATAGAAGGAGGTCAGAGGTGAAATGCATGTGACCCTTGACCTACTTTGGATGTTAATTCACATATCTAGTAACATGCCCCACTTTGACATACATGAATGGACAACTTTATAAGTGCTGAAACCGTCTCTGACTAACAGGGAACTTCAGCAATGCAAGTCCTATTTGTTTGTCAAAAATCAGCTGTAGTTGAAGAACACAATAATCGCTCGAGAAAAATTATCACAATAAAAATATGAAATTCTGGAAAAGCTTGGATGACTTCAAAATTTACTATAAACACAAAAACCAACTTTAGCAGGAAGTACAGAACGAAATGGTTGTCACGATTTGGGAGTTTAAAAGCTCTCCCGGAGATAAACTCACTTTTGGGATGTTTTTGACTCTCCGTGGTATCTTTTCAAATAATTACCTTTAACATCCAGGACAGAGGAATCATCTTTTTCTTCCTCCTCCTCGTCTCCCATCATCGAAGGCAAGAACATCGAATGACTGATCATCATGTGAAAGATCTTCTTGAGAGACAGAAGACCTTTGACCTCTTTGGTTTTGTCCTGATAGATTTGACATATCAGCCGTTTCAACAATGTTTGGAAAACTGGTGATTGGTAATGATTCTTCAGACCGTCTTGGATGAACTGTTTGATGTTTGAGATGAATGAGTCGCTGGGCTCAAAATTTTCAGCCATCTGCAAGCAATAGGATAGAATGAGGTTGATGTATTTAATGGAATTATCCTCACTGAGAAAATGAGTAACACCTGAAATAGAGAAAAGGCTTGATATAAGCCATTTCACAAACAATTTTGTGCATGTGAAGGGTGGGGGTAGGGGAAGGGAGGGGTAGATTAGGGTATCTGTGAATAACAGAAAGCAATGGTGCAACCACCATTGTTATGGGGGGGGGGCTAAGATTTAATGTCATCCTGGGAATGGGTGCCCATCCCCTTTGAGGAATTTTGTTAAACAAAAGGGTGCTTAGATGTAAAATGGTGTTCGTAAGTTTTGCAATTTTTAATTTTCAACCGAGGGATATTCAACTGTCTAGGTCATACCCGTACATGTTAAAGATTGATGTACTGTATGATAGAAACTATCTGAAATATTCTGTCCATCAGCAGTTAGTTGGTTGGGCCCCTGCAAGAAAGTTGCATATAGTTTCATTGACAGGAGGGACAGACCTTTTGCTCTGATATAGAAGCAATTTTTAAATACAACTGCAGGTCAAACATTTCTGTCAGAGAAAATAATAATTGATACATGATCAAAAACAAAAAGCTGTTTGGGAGTTGGCAAGATTTGACAGAGCATTGGATAATTCAGCTAGAAAGTGACAATCTAAACTTATCTTTAAAGAGAAGGCTCATTTTTTTACCTGCAAAAGAGAAAGAATTGTATCGTAGTGGAGAAGCTGAATGGAAGAAGAGCTGGAACCACAGCTGACAAGAATTGCATCCAAGATGTCCGATCTTCTCCTCTCTGCGTCTCCATCTCCCCGGGAAGATAATTCCGTGTTGAGAGTTGTCAGCAAACCTAATCTGGACCTGGCAGGGATAAAAAGAAATATAAGAAAGTTTAAAACTGCACATGGAGCAGTAGTACCCCAAATTTATTTTCTGGACCCCATCCCCCTCCCCCCCCCCCCCCTGTGATTTTAATGTACTTGAGAAATATATAAAATACGACCAGTGGACAGTAACCCCAACTGTTATCCCACACGACAAGAGGCTTAAGGACTTCTGTTTTAACAAATTATTTTTACATGCAAAAGAATACACTGCTCCCCCTCCCCTCACTGACCCACCCATCCACCTCCTGTGACATACAAATACATTGGCACACACAATTTCTGCTATATCTCTTCAAATTTAATCTCAATAAATTCAAAATTAATACCATTGTACAAATAGTCCCGTGAAGCATTTCTCTACCTCCCCTTTCTGTGACATTACCTCTCTATTACCCATCACCCTGCTGTGACCCCATCTTACAGTTCTTACCTGTTCAGAGTTTCTTCTTTAGAGCAGATCTTCTCGACCTGTGACTCTAATTTTTGCGTAGATACCACCTTGACCATCACCACGAGGAGATTATCCTGTAACTCTCTGAGATCACCCTCCCCCTCCTCGTATAACTTCATCAGACGAGACCACACCAGATCCTGCAGGACACTAAAAGCCTCCTCATCTGAAAACAAATATATAAATAAAAAGCATTGTCATGAAATGTCCTTACCTCATGCATATTTAATGTACAAGGACCATGCTCATTGGTCAATCCCCCTTGCCCTGCCAGATGGAATGTTCATGGATTTGTTGCCCTTATAGTTCTTGATAAGTGCTTTGGTGACGTTGAAGTAATAATGTAAAGCTTAATCTTGCACCGTGGCTAGTGTGTCATACTTGACAAAGCAATACAATATTAACAAATATCTAACAAAGACATCCACGTGGTAACGATCATTTTGGTTACTTCTAAATAGTGAGTAATTAAAGAAAAGCAAAAAGAGGATAACTTAAGGCCTTATTAAAGAGAACTGTATTCAGAGCTTTCTTGAAAGAGAGAAATGTGGATTGATTAGCAACCCAAGACGGCAAGTCGTTCCACAGCCTGGCCCCAGTTACAGAAAATACACGGTTGCCAAACTGTTTTGTGCGGGTGGTGGGAACGTTTAAAGTAGTAGCAGATATACTTCTTATACGGTATGATGAAACACGCCTAGTAAACATCTTACACAAATATTCGTGGGGCTGTTTCTTAATACATTTATAAATTAAACAAAGAACCTTGAATGTAATGTGTTGCTCAATTGGGAGCCAATGTAAAGTGAAAAGACAGTCCCTGGTACTGTCATATTTTATTTTGCACAGAATAAATTCCGCAGCTTGGTTTTGTATAGACTGTAAGGGAAGCAGGGTAGAGGCAGGTAAACCAATCAGTAAAGCATTACAATAGTCAACATGAGATATTACGAGACCCAAAGACCACAGATTTACAACTTGCACATCTAACCTTCCGTCTGTCTGTTCGTCTGACCAGCTGTAATTGACAAGTAGCTATAAACCATTGGCAGGAAGGTTGCAGATTCCTTCTTCAATTTCTTCTTGACGACCTTCTGACCTTCATCAGAAGAGCAGAATCGAGCAAAATGAATCCTGTGAGCAAGGCTGTGAGTGATGAGTGATCGCAGGAGACGACTGTACATCTCCTGCAATGAGACAGAAAACAAAACGGGTTCTTGTAGCATCCAGAATAAGCTTTTCAAGTTTACTAGGGCAAAAAACCAGATCTGTGTGATACAATAGAATAGTCACTCCACTATCGTAAGGCATATTAACCAAGACACAACTGATTAATTGTGGCTTCTTGTCTAAGAAACCACACAAAACTAAAAAAAAAAAGAAAAAAAAGCCACACATTCATTTTTAAAGAACTGCAAATTAAATACATTTCTTTCTTCAACACTTAATGTAGTTACCTTGCTGTCCTCTGTTGCTAGGCAACGTTCCAACAGTTCCATAGACACCCCCAAACTGACATCTGGCATCAATTCAATCGTTGAGCAGAAGATTTCATCCAATTTGGTGTTGCATTGAAGCTCTACGGCAAGAACAAAATCTGTAAGAGCGGGTTTAGGCAAATCCTTCATATTTTTGGGAAGCTCGAGAAACAAGTCGGTCAGTGTCTTACTAGAATCGTTGGATTCTGATGACAACATGCTGACGATTTTACAACAGAGACCTTCAAACACTTTGGGAGAGGCCAAGCCAACATGCTGTAACCAATCACTAGCACAATAATACTTGTTCCATATGGAATATTCTGTCGTATTCTGTAAGGTGGTGAGTCTCTCGTGACAGTCCGAGGATATCTGGCTGAACACGTCATCCGCGATACCGCGGAAACGTTCGGATGTCAAGCAATCTGTGAAAAAGTGTTCCAGGAGTACAAGAAAGTGCTTTTGGAGACAACTACCGCCCAAATCCTTCTCCAACTCTTCTGGAAATGACAAAGATGTGCCATACTGCCCCCAGGAAGGCATGTTACCATTCTCAAACAACGAATGAGCAATGGCCTCCCATGGAATGTCACTTTCAGTTTTCTCCTCACTAAGTCCTTTGGATTCCCTGGATGCACAGTCGAGTTCCTTAGCTCTTTGCAGTATAGTGTACAAAATATAGACCAGGGTTCCATTTAGTCTGGATGCATCATTGCCAATCACATTCTGAAAATACAGATAAAGTTAAAACAAAAGGGGAAAGGGAAAGGCTTTTAGCAGCAGATTGTGTTGATTTGTTTCTTTGCATCATTTGAAATAAGCCATGTAGTATTCACACATACATGGCAGCCTCTTAATTGTACAAATTTCTAACGTTTCACAAAGTGTATAGCTAAATATCACCATTCTTGGTACGATTATGTGGACTCAAGCAGTAGATGATGCTTCAGGAATCTCTATCGACTGGTATGGTTGAGTATGGTAAATAAAGACAAATCCAACCCCAAATGAAACGTTCAAAAACTGAATATACTCCACAATAGCAGTTCATCCCGATGGTCATTGAGCTGTCCAAATAAATCTGTAATACCAGCTCTCAACTGTGACGTTCTTCTGACTGATAGGATGTTTACACAGGACAGACATTTAGCAATTTTCTTGGTGCTCTACAACAATCCAACCCCTCCCACTTCTAAGACCTTCAAACAGCCAAGAGCTACAGCTAAAGTGGACTCTCTACGGAGCAACTAAGACAAAATATTTACCTGCATGTACAACATGATCTGTTTAATTGCTGGTAAAATCTTTTGAGTTGGTAGACTTTGAGCAAGTCCAGTTAATGATGACATGACATCACCATCACATGACACCTCTGAACCAATCATAAATGAGTCCTGCAGTAATTGAGAGAAGGAGTCATAACCACCGAGGGTTTTCTTCAACCTTCCGAATGCCTCTGCATCTGTTGTTCTCTGGAAGAACAGAAAAAAAGAATCAAGAATGACACTTAAAGCAGCATTTTGCGTTTGGTCTCCGTTTTGTAATTTTTTGACATGTCCAACAAGTTTTTTACATATATCAATCACAAAACAGCAAACTAAGATATTAGTCAAGTTTTTCCCTGCCAACAACGTTAATTGGCGAGTACTTAAGGATATTTGCAGAAAAGTGTCCACGACAAATTCCACATTTAAAATTAATCGCATACAGTTCCCCCAAACCCACTAGTTTGAATTCAACCAATCAGAGATGCAGGTTTAGTTATGAGCCGTTGCTAAAAATAGATTCAAGACTTTGCGTTGGTACAACCAGGGAGTTGTTATGAAACTCCCTGGTACAACTGCCATATAGACTGTACACAAATCAAGCATGGTGTTGTATTACGTATTGGTCAATGACGTTCGTAGTGTTTAAATATTCATATTATGGGCGAGGTTTATTGGGATCCCAACGGAAAAAAATCTTGGAGACAAACAAAGTTGAAAGTTGCAAATTTTTCGACTTTTATGCCACCATTTGAAGTAAGATTTAAATAGATAAGCTAGTTATGTATGTTGTTATGGCATAGTGGAGTCAGTGAGGTTGAGAAAAATCATAGAAAAGGATGCAAAATGCTGCTTTAAGAACAATAGAACAACAAGTGGTTTCAACATTTTTCAATCTTACATGACTGGAGAACCAACCACCAGTCACTTCATGAATACAGGTTCTTTGCATGTTCCAAAGATGATCCATTGACACGTAATATCTGTTGTTACACCATATGCAAGGTATTGTGGCCCAGGGCGTACCAGAAGGTGTCAATTAACATTAGCTAATCCTTAATTTTTTATAATATAACTAACATGAAGTGAGTCGAAAGAGGGCTCGTTATCCAAATTGTTTCCAGGGGTCCACCATTGCTCTCAACACCTCTGCTGTGGACTGACTAATGGCCCCTAACTAATACCATCCGCAAAAATTGATCTCAACTGCTGGCTAGATGGCTCAGTTTGAGAACAGGACTTGCATTCCAACCTCACCACCATCCTGTTCCATAGATGTAACTTGACCAGAAATGGGTGATACATGTGGTTGATAACTCAAACAAACAACAAATCTGGAACCTTTTTGAAGTATCACCAGCCAAGCTTTTCCTGTGTCATCTTACTTTTAGAAGAAATAATTGAGTAATAGATCATCATCTCACCTTGCCCTTTGAACCAGTTTGAAGCCAAAACTGACAGTACTGAAGACATTTTTCGAATTCTGAAAATCTGATTTCTGTCTTGGCTTTCTCGATGGCAGACTGATGGCAGTCTTTGATCAGAATGCTGATTGGGACCGGATCTGTCTGTTGGTTCATGATCATAAACGTCACGGACGTAACGTACCTCTCGAAACCACCTGAAAGAGAAGAAGGTTGCTTCTCGTTCAATCAAAATGATTTTCTCTCGGGGTGTAGCTTGAAAGCATTGTGCGAATTCTTTTGCTACGTAATGAAAGTACTTACTTTGGACATCATATCAAAATCACAATCAAATCAATGCATAAAAACTATTCTTTTCAACATATTAAATTAATTTTAAAAGAAAAAGTTAATATCATTTCTGATCTAGTGGAAACATGAATCTTTACACCTCAAGTGCACTTCGGCCTGATTCTTGCACTAAACTTGTTTGTCAGGGGATGCTTGTGAATAACTATTACTTTATCCTACGATGAAGGCATATATTTGCAAACATATGACGGTGAACACCTACCCCAAATATGTCACAAAGATTAAAACCCAGTGAATCAGACTTTGATAAAACTTTTCACTGCCACACACTCAAAGTGACTGCACTGAGTCTAATAGTTACCTGTTTCACCTTTACTCTTTGTAAGCAGATTAAAGAATTCTTCTAAAGCTGCAGGGAGTAGGGCACTGCAGTATAGAGGTTTGTCCATAGTAGTCTTTCTGTCTGAGGCTGGGTTGGTTTCCATGGTAACCACATCACTCATTACATCTATGGTGTACTCCTCTTGATCCAGTATAGCTAACATGTAAAAAGAGAGAAAAAGAAAGCTTTTGGAGACACATAGACATTTTGAGATTGGTTGCCATGGTGATTGCATGACTCACTGGGTCTATGGTGAACTCCTCATGATCCAGTACAGCTAATGTAAAAGAGTCAGAAAAATGCTTTTGGAAAGGTATGTCAGGCATTTTAACAGGGCTACCTTGACTGGGTGGGGGATAGGGGCGAGGGAAAGATTGACACAAAAATGGAAGATGTTGATTGGCCTTTCCCGGTCACCATCTCTACTGGTATATACTAATACAGTGTTACATAAAGCAGAATATAGTAACAAGTAGCATACAAGGCACACTTAAACACTAAACTCAAGTTTTCATTTTATTCAATACTTAATCTCAGCAACAACAAGTACTTAAAAGAATAATTAAACAGTTTTACCTGCAATTCCTGCTTCAGCAACACTTGCTGTTTCACTCTGAAGATCATTTTCCAAGAGTTGTTGTCTCTTGGTCATTGCTTCTGCAATCCTGTCGTTGAACGGATGGGGGTTGCGGACTATCTTAATCAGAGACTTCCTCAAAAGGTCTATGACTCCAACTTGATCTGATTTCGAAAGGTCATCAAGTGTCACCAACCAGGACATTGCTTCCTCTCTGTTGTTTTCAAAATGGCCTGTTTCCATCAGTATCTGCAAAGATAACCATAGCAACAAGATATTTGACCAATCAGGTGTCATGATATTAGCCAATAAAAGTTCACAAAATAAATTAAAGGCTACAGAGGATTCTGTTCATAGGATACCTTCAGTTTTGAATCTGATTTGCTTTTTTACGGGCAGATAAAACTGTAATGATCTTGCATTATCCTTACAAGGAAAGGATAGGGCGACTAAGGGGGAAGGGGGAGGGAGGGGGCACAGATGGAGTGGAGAATTTACAACACTTGACAATGAGGGTAATCACCCTGCATTTGCAAAAGTTAATAGTTGACTCATCACAAATCTGGATGATTGTCTTAGGGTACATTATGTATCATCAAAAAACTTCTGAGAATTGTGCCAAAAAAATACTCTCAGATCCAAAATGGCATTCTCTAGGAGATGTTAGTAAAATGATGAATCTGAAAGGCTCTCCTTTACCCTTCAGAAATTTGAGGTCAACTCTGTAGATGACTTCAATCCCTCAAATGAAAGCTAAAGCGACATACCTTACACAGAAGCTGTTCGGCCTCTTGCTGAACCAGTTTTGATGAAAGCAGTAAAGTCAGAACCTGTGAGAATATAGACCCTGATCGCTTACTCTGGTAAGAAAAACAAAAATTAGTTTTCATTATCAGTCATTACTCATTTTTCTTCTTGTTTATATTACATATATCTAATTCTAACTGACTTTAATTTTTTTGACTAAATCTTTTAACGATAATCAAAATGTAATGAAGAGTAGAAAAGAGATGTTGTCTGTCTTTTAATTTAATCCAATAACTGCTGTGAATCTTATTTCAAAGACAAACCTCTTTAAACCAAAGAATTTTCTTTGGTGGCACCCCGGCCAAGAACTCCATCAGTCTCTGAACGATTGCGATGCTCAAATTCTCTTCATCAGACAAGTTTTTGATGAACAAAACTGAGAGGCTCTCTGAAAAGATCGCATTTAGATCCAAGGACAAACCCTGCAGGCAGTTGGGAAACAGTGTTTGCTGAAGTCGCAATATATCTAAGACCCCACATATCACCAATTCTGGTTTAGGGATCGGGACTGGTGTAGCCATTTGCTTTTTAACCCAGTCTGAGAAAAGACAAAGACAAAACAATCATAAAATTCAGTCATTTAAATTAATTAAACAAAAAAACAAGAAAAAAAAAATAAATAAAAAATTTAAAGTACCAACAAGAATAACACACTAATTTTTCAGAGTTATATTGCACATATATGTTTGGGGGAAAAAACACAACAGATGAAAAAACTCCAACAATAGGAACAACGGCAGCAAGTAGACCGACGAACGAACAATGGAGCCGGCCAACAAACAGAAGAAAGAAAAAAGAACGCTCATTCAATACAAAACATAAGGAAGCCCCCCCACAAAAAAAACCGTCCTTCTGCCTTCGATAATTTGTTCTCCTCATGTATGGGTACATCAGGTAAGTTACCCTATCCCATCAATCGTAGCCATCTTGGGCTTACCTTTATAGTCGTCCTCCTTCCTGTTTTCAGACCTCAGATGAGTCTGGTATTTCTCATACATTCCAATGAAGAACTCAGCGTCTGGCATTATCTATAAAAACAACAAAATTAATAGCATAATTAAATTCTGCAATTTGCATATCGAGGCAAGAGTTTAAGTGGTAATGTAATAACTCAATAAGGCAGATCTACTTTTCCTGAATGCAGAAGACCAGTCCCCACGAGAAGGGTGAGAAGGGTGAGGGTCAGAAAGAGCATATATGTCATGAGGACCTTCTAAGTCTTCCCTTTCAACAGCCCACCATATTCCAAACTGCCCTCCCCACCTCTTCCCCACCCTCCCCTTCCACACAGACTAGGCACCAGTAAAGATTCAGGAGGTTCTCAAACAAACAGCAAAGAATGGTCGAACTTTCTTGATGGTGAAAATCAGCACGAGTGCATCTGACAGGGAAGGGTCCATCAACATCTCCCGTTTCTTCCTTTCCACCATACCTCCCCCACCCCCACCCTCCCCCCTCACCCCTGCTCCCCTCCAGGGATGATTTGAAAACTGTAAGATTTACAATCTTTACCTCTCTGGCAGACTTTTTCAGACTGTCAATAAACTCTGTCCATTCTTCAGGAGACAAGATGGAGTTTGCTTCTTTCTTTTGATCTTCGCAAAACTTTATCGTCTTGAGAGTCCTCTTCAGGAAGATCTTACAGATCTTGAGGAGACCAAAATGAACTGGGATACACAACCCCTGAAAAATAAAATACAAAGTTATCAATAAAATATAAACAACTAAAATATAAACAACTAAACTATAAACAACTAAAACAACTAAAAACAAGGAATATGATATGGTATATATAACTCAAACCCAGAGAGAAATCACTGCAAACATATGTATACATCTTTCTTATTTCAAATTTAAAAAGCCAAACACCCACCCACCAAATGACCAAAGAAATGAATATTTTAATGGTGTTGTTATGATTAGTTGAAAATCAAAAAGATATTCTTTCTACCACAGTCGAGTTTAAACACAAAGTGAACTCTTGCATTAGGTAGCTTTTTATAACTGCAGGTTTTTTGCTCACTTTAAAATTTTTAACATATTCCTCTCTGGTGTAAACAAATGGAAGGGTAGTCACGGCAACCAATCCCAGTAACCGTGAAACTGTGGTATTTCTTTTCTTCTCCATCAGGGCAGGACTTATATCAGGAAAACAGTTATAAATCTGCAAACAAATAAGACAAATAACATTTGGGATATGCTCTGATGGAAGTCATGGAATAATATATGGGAGAATAATATTTTTCAAAATAACATTAAAAGTGTCTTTTGTATTGGGTTTGGGGATTCTGTGTCAAGTTGAAATATCACATAATAAATATCTCTTCATGTAAGTAGGCTGCCTTATTCGGATGCAACCATTTGGTATTCTCATTATGGGCGAGCTGGTTACTAGCAAATCTAACGAAACGAAACAAATTTCGTGTCCCACAAATATAATATAATATACATTATAACATTTTAATACCCATGTATCCTCATTTGAGGTTTCATTAAGGTTAATTAAAGAAAACAGATTTTGCTCTCAAGAACTTTTTCAGAGGTCCAGCCATTAACAACAGATGGCAGCAACTTGAATGCAGGTTTAAGGAAACATTCAAGATGGTGTGTCATGTATCATAAAATTGTTTGCCCAGGCATCATGATGCTTATCATTTTTCGAAAACTTTTTCAGCTGGTTTTGTATGAGTACTTTTGGAAATCTTCAAAGATTTTCACATATGTATGTATATAAGCAGTGCTATTGAGAGTGCCTAAAGGGAAGCTGGAGGAAATTGTACCTTGGGATCTTGAGAATATCCACCAAAGATTTGATATTTGTAGGTCACTTGAAAAGATTATCATAGAAGTAAGATGAAAGCATTTCTATAAAATTAACAGAATTTATTATTACCCGATTTTGGTATCGCTCCGGGGCAACCCATTACTATGTCAACATTTGCATAACTAGTATGGCTGAAATGTACACTAACTGAGTGACCTGTTTAATGTTAGCGATTGACTGCACATCATGAAATCTAACAGCATGCTGCCATTATTGCTTTAAGAGTTTGTGTGGCAGTAGATGATCAGTTGTGGAAACACACGCATCATCTTACATATAATATCACAGTAAAAAAAAAAGAAGAACCACTTTACCTTCTCAAAGAGTATGATGTTATTCAACCAATCAGGGTACGGCCTAGGGGTGAACTTTGTACTACGACCTTTGAGGTACGGTGTCAGGACGTCAGGACAGACCTTAAAGATGCTAATGAAGAGATCTTCCATGAGTGGATCATTCAGGATGGATGTCGTCTTGAAGTTAGACACAAACCGCAACAAAGTTAAATTTGCAACTCTGCGGAGAAGAACAAACTGTATTGTCAAAACAAAGATTGAAGCGGACCTTGAGAATACATGCATTTAAATCGCAGAAAACTTTGTAAGTAACACATGAAATTAATCGAAGCTACTAGGAGCAAAACTCAGACATTAGTGTCAGAACCATCCCCCGCCCCCTCCTCACACCCCCTCCCAAACACCCCTTTCATATTAACGTTTAAAATTTCTTTTCCTTTCTTTTAATCAATCTTTAGGCTATGTTCATTTAGGATAATTTCGTTTGTTTCACTGCCCCATTTTTAAACTCCCCAGTATCAATCAATCCCAACCATATGAATGTCTACTTATTTGTAACTGTTCTGGGCATATTTTACATGGTTTTAGTAACATTTCAAAAAATGAAAAAGGACATAAAAAAAGGCAAAGATGGAAAATAAATGAGATAAATCCATACCTTCCTCCATTTAATCCCAGTGAAGCATCAGTGTAGCAGATACCATATTTATGTGAGCAGCAAACCAACTGTAGGACGTTATGAACCATATGTGGAATGTCAACATCAGCAGCCTGTTTTACAACATTTTGGGGGTAAAAAGTAAGAAAAAAGCAACGAAAATTAATCCTACAACAAGGCATTCTATCTCAGAATAATCATCCATTATATAAATATCCGTGAGTCATTCACATTGATCATGACTGTTGTTATTTTGTTATCTGTTTCAAAATGTGATTTCCCTCCAAAATTTGTAAAAGTACTCTGAAAGTAGACAGCCAAATTTCAGCATAAATTGATCAACTTTTCACATAATCAGCCGAGAGCCTATCGACAGTAGCCTCTTAATTAAACGAAACGGTAAATGCAACAAAACAGAAGAGGAATTTTCTTCTTGGAAGAATTTCTCTTGTCAGAGAAAGTCAAACCTGTCCTATACCTAAATTGAGCAATGTTCAGGGTAGGCTGGGCAAGCCTATGACAATAAGAGCCCAATTAATGAAAGATGGTGGACCGATGATATTTTCATATGCCAGCAGGGCCTCCTATTGAGAACTTCAGGCACAGACCATTACTCTAGCAATTCTTATTTGTTTGTTAAATTGAATGCTTTTACAAACTTAGATATTATAAGGTATACAGATAATTGCTACAGAAGGCTAAAGAGCTAACCTCCACTGGTTTGCTGCAGTCATAGAGTTCAATCAGCTGGCTGAGAGTAAAGTTATTAAAGAGCAGCTTTTTGCTCTTCTTGGGGATGACGGGTTTCTTGATTACTCTGTCTTGCAACGTTCTGAGTAGCAGCTGAATGGTGGGCACTCTGTCCAACGCAACGTGATGGAAAACGTTGCGGCAGAATTCTGGTGATTCAAAATTAAGAATATGGGCCTTTACACAGTAAACCAACACGAAAATCAACACATGCAGTTTTCAGTATTGAAATTGGTACTTTCTTTGTTCTATTAGGATGAGTGTTAGTTATTTGAAGCAGAGAGATAGCATAGAA
>KN891925.1:0-16106 GCA_000934455.1 Apostichopus parvimensis
TGATCCATCTTTTTTTTATGACGTGAATCATACGATGGCTATGCATTTGTCGGATATGTAACGCCATGGTGCTTGTTATCAACTAGCTTCTCTTTAAGTGTTCACACATATTCAATGTCAACGCGAATAATGATGTTGTCGGAAAAAATAAGATAGATGTTATGTAGAACACACACTACAATTAAACAAGAGGCAATACGGAGTTGCATATTTCATCGCCAGCAAACACTGATTTCTAATGAACAAATTTACTATTAGCTACGCAATCTGTCACTACCGGTTTTGAAAGCTAACATGACTTATATAAAGTTATTTTGTCGCATTTCGCGTAATTAATGTGCGCGTCTCCCGCACACGCAAATCCCGTTCAATGGAAAACTGTACATACATGAACTTTGTAGCGCTCGTGTGATGTCGTACATGACTGATATTATTTAATACATGGATTTTCATGTACACCCAAGAGTTACACCACTGATAAGATGAAAAAAGACAATTTAACAATGAAAATTGTACATAAGGACCTGTATTGATTTCCAGGTCATGTTTCCTTGTACAGTGAACAATAGGGTTGAACTTTTGACCTCGCGGTGTTCAATCAAAACTGTCTGGATTGACATAATACATGACCAACTGAATACGTCATAGTGTAAAATAGCCAATGATATCATTTTCTGACACTCCTAAATAGGGATATAACCCAATTAAAAACCCTTGCAATGAAAAGGCCCCAAACAATTACTATTAATAGATGCGCGCAATCTTCGTGGAGTATATGTGCGTTCGTGTACGTAGGTGTGCACGCGCTTGATATCAATATCACGTACGTACATCTATACATACCAACCGTACAAGTCCCGCCCATTCAACCAATCGGGATATAGAATAAAACAATAGATAAATTATTCATTGGGTTGACTGGCCTATTGGCAGCTTTGAAATTGACAGTGGAAATGCAACTCTTCCATTGAACAAATTGATATGTACATTATTTTGTAATCCGTACACTGAACAAGACTAGACTTAGAGTCTTGACTCCAGAAACTGGGTACTGGTATAAAATATACATTTAACATTTAACCATGTGACCTTTGACCTCGGTTCCCATGGAATCCTCATATTTTGATAGTACCTGGCCTGTCCATGACAACTGTGAAGGTTCTATGTTAATTCAATGTTTCCTCTGAGTTAAAGCAAACAAAATCGATTTGCACTACTTTGACCTTTGGTTCCGGGGGTCTGCGAGACACAATAGAGCTTTAACTATTGGGTATTATACAACACCTAATTATATTCCGGCCATTTGATTGGTCAATTGCTCGTCGATTGCATGCAATATCCGCTCTATTGCACGCTATGAAATAGAACCGTGCAATATACTTTTTGGATCATAGCACTTTTTTCAATGGTGAGAACAATCTGTTGCATGAGTGCATTTTACATCCAAATATATCCAAATTTGAAGGTGTTGTATAAAACAAATAATGAATGGTTTCCATTCGTGCAATAGTGCAAATATTTCATTCGTTGAAAGATGTAATTTGTTCCATTCAACTCGGCTGCGCCTCGTTGAATGGAACATTCCATCTTTCAACTCATGAAATATTTGCACTATTGCACTCATAACCATTCATTATTTGTATACTAAAACATGTGAATGACCGATCGGAAAATGACACACTGTGAGTTTTGGGTACAACAAAGTAAGGCGAAGATGTAGATGATCTGAGTTGTCTGAGTGATGGTTGTAGCTGAAGTAAGTCCGAGAGGAATAATGTAAACGGCGAACAACAAAGGACCTAATACCGATCCTTGTGGCACGCCATACGCTAATTGTTGAATCGATGAATATTTGCCATTTATGAGAACACGTTGAAATCATCCAGACAAGTATGATCTGAACCAGGCAAGAGGAGTTCCATGTACACCCTGCAGAGTGCAGATGAACTTCATGGTCAATGGTGTCAAATACTCTACTCAAAGTCAAGTAGGACAAGGATTTTTACTCACAGGCTCTCCATTACCCACAATATGTCATTGTGAACCTTGATTAAGGCAGTCTCAGTTGAATGAAACTGCTTATAAGCAGATTGTAGTGGCTCATGAAGTTCGTTCTTGGTCATGTAGTTGGTTAGCTGCTTTGCAACAAAGCGCTCGAGCACCTTGGATGAGAAGGGAAGGTTGCTAACAGGCCTGTAGTTCTTCACCGAGTTTTGTTCTAAACTGGGCTTTTTGAAGAGCGGCGTGATAACACTCTCCTTAATGCAGGCGTCACACTGTCGCGAAGTTGACACCAGATGGCCATACGAATATGGAATTTTGAATTTCGCACGAAGATGGCCCCGAACTTGGTCAACAGCCAATCAACAGCCGAAGCAAGTACGATGCCTACAGAAGGTCACACGATGGCACCCGAACCACACACGAAGGCAACACGAAGATGTGCATTTCTATTATAAGTAGTTTACCCGCAGGACACACGAATGCCACACGAAGGCCACACGATGGCTAAACGACGACGTATTGATAAGTACATTGTCGAATGCTAGAAAGGCAAATAGCAAGAAATGACAAAGTGAAATAAAATAATGCTTTCTTATGGTAAGAGGAGGTGCTGAGCCTGTAAAAGTTGCTCATCATGTTCTCTGAGGTACATCAAAACAAGCAATGCTGCTGCTTTCTTTTTCCTGGTTGTCTCATCACCAAAGTATGCCATTCTGCAGGAACTGAATTGTGGTTAATTGTGATTGTGATTGTAGTTTTGGGAGTTACACACGCCTCTACTCTGTAAAGTTGCTTAGGACTGACTGAGGAAGATGCTCTGAGGCTGGCCTTTATATGTCCACGTTAACATGACACCTGGGAAACGCTTGAGGTTCTCAAATTCGGCTGTCTTCGCCGACACCGTGGTCCCATCTCGATGTCATCGTACTATAATACGATGGTTACTCGACGGCATTGCGAGGGCTTCACGTAGTCGTGTTGCCTTCATAAGACAATCGGGCATCTTCTTGTTTCCTTCGTATTGTCTTCGTGAGGCGAAAATGCCCGATGGCACCCATGAACATACGAAGTAAAAACGAAGATGACACGATTTGATAAGATGCCCTCACGATGGCCTTACGAAGGGCAAAATGGACACACGAATTCAACACGAACATGAACCTTCGCAAGGTCTTCCGGTAATTTTTTGGCATGCCAAAGATTTTGCCACCGCTCACGAAGTTGCTGCCGGAACCTGAAAAACTCCACCGGCGGTCATGCGATGGCCTAAGATGCCCTCACGAATGGCCCGATGTTTTTACGATCAGAGCCGAATTTGAACATTTTCTTTATCGTGTGTCCATCTGGTGTCAACTTCGGGACAGTGTGACGCCAGCATAAAGGTATCTGGAACAATACCAGATCTGAGCGAGCTATTCACAACTGCTGTTATGGTTGGGAGAAGAGAGTCCAACGACGATTTCACTATCCAAGAAGGCAGAGAATCAAGAATGCAAGATAGGCTTGGTGTCTTGGAAATTATCTCACGAAGATCGTCCTCATTGACTGTAGCAAATGTGTCCCAAGAGTGAGAAACGGGAGATGGCGTGGAAGACTCACCATTTTGACAGATGGGATTGCCCCGGATGGTTTCAATTTTACTTGTAAAATACGTTGCAAACTGATATGCCAAGTCATTGGCAGAGTCATGGTCCGGTAGTTTGTGGATTTCCTTTTCTGAAGAATGTCATTTATGGTACGAAACATGGACTTCAAATCATTTCCGCAAATCAATGATCTTGTTGTTGAGGAAAGAACACTTGGAACGGTACAGCTCAATGTGTTAAGTATTTCTCGCTTACTTGAACTTCTCAAAGTCTACCTGCGAAGCTCACTGACACGTTTTGACTCTTCCCTCAATCATAGACATCCGGTCACCCTGGGGTACCCCACCATTGGTTACCCCCCGAGAGTAGCTACTCAGGAAAATTAACCATTACCATGGCAACTGTTGAAACTATAAGATGAGAAATGATTTATAAAGGGAAGTTTTCGTAAGATTATTTTCATCAATACCGCACAGATCACACAATTTTATTGGTTAATGTGCCCCGCAATAGTAATTTTAATCAGTTAAAATTGCATTTACTAGCCAGATATCGAAACGGGCTTTTGTAGTTAGCAGTGCTGAGTTAATGGGTGTGTTTGCTACGGGTGTAAGAGTGTGTGATCAGCGGTAATAAAATTTAGAAGATTATTGTTAAACCTGTCACCATAATATCAATTAGTGTAAACATATTATACAAATGGACACTCTAACATCGATGATTACATCCAACTTAGGCTAATCTAGGTCTAGCTCTAGTAAACGTTGAATAGGTCTATAAGTAATATGTTTATTCTTTTAAGGACAACTAACCTATATTATTGAACAATATCATTTATTGTAAGATTAATGCTACATACAACAATTTGCTTTATATTCAAGGTGCAAGATTTATACTTAACATGAACATGGTGTGTGAAACTATATCGGCAAGCCATAAACTATACATGACTGCTCTAATTTCCTATAGGGTCAACGGACGGACGGTAACGTTTGACACACTGTAGCGACCTGTTTACAACCTTACCTCGATCCTCTCGGAGGACAGATCAAATTAACAGAGAATCTTCAAATTGATTGAGACTTATTCGTTTTGATTTTAGAGCAATATTTCCTGCTTCCTGCTGCGATTTTCATTAGCCTCTGTAGAGCCCCATGTGACCCCCAAAGGTGTTAGAAGAAGATTGGTTCACTTGTAAGACGGAAATAAAAATGCAACAATAAAAGAGGTAAAAGGTTTACGAACTGATGGAGAATGGATTTCTTGAATTGCATTTTAACAATAGGATGTTTCAATTAAATTGGGACGTGAAATCGGTCTTCAAATGTATCGCATTATGGTTTATCATATCACAGAGCATTATACTGTTAAAAGGTAAAAACACGAATATCTATAGAAAGTTGTAGGATGCGATGATAAAAAGAGCTACTGAAGATATCATATGACGAGATATATCCTCATGAAATATGATCGTCACGCAAAAGATAACTAATTATATCCAAAAGTACTAAAGTTGTGCAATGGACGGCGACATAGAGTGGTCTGCGAAACCAGAGCTACTTCAAACAAGTCGGCTGCTCTCACTTAAACCAAAGTCTACCACTTATAAGAAACCACTGTGTGCCTCTTCGAGAGTTTTGTGCCAATTCTTGGAATTTCTTGGAAAACTACATTTGCGTATTTTTTTTTATAATATTTTGCAGATGTTATTTTCGCATTATTTTGTTTTGCTTATACTGATCAACGTGAATGTATATCAAGCTGCAACTCGTGGAAGTCAAAATGTTGTTATATATCTGCAATGTTTATCTGGCAGCTTGGATTTTATTATGTCACCAAATCACTTCTGGCGTAGTACTCCTCTAGATATCAATTATTTAAAACTACATTCACTCATAAAACACGCACATAAGAAGAAGCTAATTTTGTGGTCTTACTTTGTTAGTAAGATTTTCTATATACACTATATACACTTCATTAATATCAAAATTGCATATGAATACAATGCAATCTGCCTTAATGATATGATGAACATAACTGCTGACAGAATCCATTTTTTGTGGAAATATTGTATTACTGACATTAACGTATACTGAATTACTTATTGGGTCGTACAATGTACAATAATTAAAGGATTGTACACTACACCAGTCAATTAGTTTCATTTGTGACTTCGCCTG
Organism: Apostichopus parvimensis; assembly: GCA_000934455.1. Classification (NCBI taxonomy): domain Eukaryota; kingdom Metazoa; phylum Echinodermata; class Holothuroidea; order Aspidochirotida; family Stichopodidae; genus Apostichopus; species Apostichopus parvimensis. Next base: position 5,771 of record KN891925.1, read on the forward strand.
TTAAAATTATAATTTACAGCACTAAGAATTGCAAAAGGAAACATAATATACACTTTTCATGTTGAAATATTAACTTAACAGTACGTTTCTTCCTTTGTCTGTGCGTGTCTATTTTTCCTTCATAAACATGGAAAAGAATATGGAAGAGTGTGTTTGAGGCATGTTATTTGAAACATATAAACTTTTAGAAATATATGAAACACCGAGGCACCATACTCCTCAAGTTTCTCACGTGCACTCAAATGTCCACACCTTCACTACGAAATATCCATAAGAAATACACATGTTTGTGAAGGAAGTGTCCTTTTTTCTCTGCAAGGATATGTACTTTCTAAATAATATATCCTTACAATAAAGCATAACTGAATATCATATGTCATTTACGTACAACTGAATAAGCCAAGTCACGAAATGGCACAAATGAACTTTAGAGGAACTGCTTTAACCTTCAATAAGAATGATTCATTCCGCGCAAGTGAAATAAAATAATGAACGACATTCGATACTACGAGATAAAGCCTGACGATTTGATAATGGAAAACGATCAACATGATGATGCTTGATTAACGACTAATTCTGTTTCATTTTAATCATTTCTAAAACTGATGTACAACTCTGTCAGAATTATCTTAAAGGATAGAAAGAATCAGTGACATTTTCAGCCAGCACTAGCTTTTTTCATTCGACATTTTGCAGTTTTACTTTTAAAAAACCTATAGACAAACTTTGTGTCGAGAATTCTTCATGTCACTTGAGACAAGTTATTTGAGAAACCTTCAATATCAGTTATACATGAAAGGAAGAGGCACACCTAAGTGTTCAATCCTTATGGCAGACAGAATTCATCAATAACTATTGAAATGATATAGAACTGAGGAGGAACCAACGAGGGACAACCTCAAACATGGGTAACATGATTAATTTCTGATCAGTAGCACAATACTGTTAGATCTACTCTTTAACCTCTAACAAGCTTTAGTCGTGTCATCGTAGAGAGCATGTTTATATACCTTACAACGATTTTCATTTCTTTACCTTTTGTTTCATTTGCAGGTTTTCATTGAAAAAGTGGCATTGTATATATAACTTTGACATTTTCACTGAAGAGACCGCGTGCCAAAAAGACAGTTAATTATTTTTCCTCCAGTTTCCACCTTTACATAATAATGATGATGACGCAAGTGTTGTTCTTACGCAGACATTGTTATCGCTATTTCTCATCATGTAGTAGCCTTGTGTAATGATAGCTAGAAGTACTCTGACAGGTGGGGGTCAAGTGCTCTTGGAATGACAGCTTGATATTCAATCGATTTTGAAGAAAGACGTTAAGAACTACTCAAAAGATGATATCATATGAAATCATTCTCCAAAGGATATATACATCTGTAGTGTTCCACGAAACGAACTTGCGGATTTTACCTTGCGGGATAGAAACGGAATGAGATAAATTAACGCAATTAGATTTATAGGATTTTATCAAACGTCTCCCTTTGGCATTAATACTTCCGAAAAAGCTTACGGATAGATTGCAAATAGTGAATCAGAGGACAACTAAAAGCAACAGGGAAACATTTTACGTTTTATAACATTGCCCCTTATTCAGTATTTCTTTTTTAATGATTATATTTACCTATATTTCTTTTCGTTATTCCACTGAACTGCTGCAGTCATATACGATTTGTAAACAAGTTTCTATATTTGGTGAACCACATGGTATCCTTTACGTCAGATATGACTTCACACCGTAGTTTGTGTGCAAATCACTTTCAAACATGTTACTCATAATCAACTAACCATACTGGATGAAAGCAGACCGCTCGTACAAACGTGGTGCGCAACCAGCTGGTTATTGGTTTAACCCACTCGACGACGCATCTACCTAATATGAATATGTATGTTATTACATAGTTTACCATGGGGGAAATCAATTAGGTTTAAGTTTCCTACGAAATGAGGTTAAAATTCTCATACATACATTAATTATAGCTCTTTATGTCATTAACTATTACTTTTTTAACTAATGTCTGTTCACATCAACTTGAGAGAGCTTTTTTGATTGTGAATCTTATCCGTAGACCCTATCTTCATTCACCTTGTTCATTTTAATAGTTTCTTCTCTTTGCATTTTAAAGAAATGTGCCAGTGTTAACGGACCGATACATAACTTATTCACCTACTTTCATTGAAAAAATTGATATGAGAGTTTTCGTAATTAGAAATAAATTGCTTTTTGCTCATGTTTATTTCAGATCATAGTTTGAGACAATGTATACAGTCCGTACTTTGCTGACTTGAGATACTACATAAAGAAAGTAATTTCTTTGAGGAGGCTTTGAAGTGAATTATGAAAGATTCGTGGTACATTCCATCATAAACGCAGCCAAACATATAGCTATCTCAACTCTCTTATTGGCCCTAATATGAACTATATATCTCAGTAATCATGAGAGATTACTGTTTCGGCGACCATATTGGTCATTTGTATAGATCAATAATATGCAAACGTAAACATCACCTTCACGTTTAATAACAAACTATCACTTCTTTCTCGAAACATTAATCGCACAAATGTTGAGCAAATGTCTTGACCTCCATATGCAAATTTGAAGGAAAAAAAGACAACAATGTACACAGTGAGGAATTTGTGTTCGGTTCAATGCAGTCATGGATTAAACTGCCGTCATAGTCATTAATGATTCCATGGTATTTTTGGTATGCGTCCGTCAAAGGCTCGCTCTGCTCCTGAAAAGCGGGTGAGATTTGAAGTGTTTAAGTCTAAAAAGATATTACGTAATAGTACTATAGATATAGCGGCGTATAATATATTTTGCAAAAACGTGAACTTGGTATTTGTCATAATGTGTCTGTCTGGTGATTTGTCTTCAAAGCAGTGTTTTAAGCTTCGTTCGAAATTATTTTCAATTAGCTTTTATATCAAAATCTCAGGGCCAAAACAGGGAATTGACCAAAAAATATCATTTTCAAATAAAGGGGCAAAGTTTTTCCCTATTCCCGATCTTGTCTATTCATTTTTTGTAACAATTATATCAAATGGATGATTAACTCGCTTGGATTGATTGATTGGATTGGAATGGATTGATTACTCGCTTGTTAAAAGTTCATTGGTTAATAAAAATTGTGAAGGGTTGCTTATTTTGATCAATTTCATTCTCTCTGTATAGACTTAGTAAACTTGACAACCAAGTAGAGAAAGCTCCTTTGAGGTCATACGAATTGATGGGAAATGACCACAATTGCTTTAGGATGATGAAAGATACTGTAAAAGCCAATTGAGGCACCTGCTCTAATCTTTACATGGAGCAATGCCATCTTTGCTGTATTTGATGCCGTTGATACTACCTGCCAAGCTACCGATGAAATTCTCTTCAGCCGTTATTCAATATGAACCAAGCAAGGTGCTACTAAATTGATTGATATTACTGTATGAAAAAACTTCATCAAGCCCAGGGGCCGGGCATTCCCGGGGTAGCTAAAATATAAATAAGAGAATTTTGGCTATAACATTTTGTACAGGTACAAACAATATAGCATTTTAGCTCATTATTTCTTTAGAAATATTGTTTATTTAACATATTGTTTACTTCTTACAACGATTCTTATAGCAAATCACCAGCTTGCTTCTTTTATGTCTACTATTGTAGCCATGCATGGTCATCAGAAGTATCCTATTTAAGCCAATTTGTTTTTTGCTCATTTTTGTTCTTCCAAAATTATCATTTCTGTAACATCGTGACTAGTCAAAGTATTTAATTGCCTTGAAATGGGATTTTGGCAGAAACATAACTAGGCAGGTCCGGTTTCCCGGGAGGAGGGGTTGGGCGGATCTCAGAGGGTTCAGGGTGACAAGTACTGAAGAAAATGATCACCCATTCGCCGAAGTCTGGATACTTTAATAAACCAATTGGTTGACAAGCTTAAACATCAGATCATCTGATTCATTTTCATCATATCATCAGATGATCTGATTCATTTTCATACCACAGTTTAGTACAGTTGTTAACGTTCTCTCCTGATAACCACAGAAATGGGAATTTAGAACAAATCATGTCCTCAGCAGAAAACCTGAGAGCGCATTATCCGGAATTCTAGACGTGTCAAATGTAAGAAAAGTCCAGAACATGTTTTAGATAGGTTGAATGTGGCTTCTTCTACTGCAGCGGTCCTGTTCCTTGCTACGCCACTGAATTCTGGTATCAATGTACCATCAACGGTTTCATGAAATCAACCCCAAAACTGTTTTCGGGTAATTTCTTTCCACTTTATTTATTTATACCTTCCAATTATTCCGTTTTGGGTTATAAACCATTGGAAAGACAAAAATATCATTTGATATCATATCAAGGAAGAAAATAAATGACTCAAAACTCGGAAGTGACCTCATACGTTGACAACGAAACGTCAAGAATATAAGATTAAGTGATGTTATCTCTTGCCAAAACACTCAACTGATACTATCTACCGATTGAAGAATATTCGTCCAAGGAATCGACAACAAAGATTCTTTCACGTCACTAGTAAACAATTTTATTAAAGTCTTCCCAGAAGACTGTACTGAGATACCCATTATAAGAGCGAATTTGAAAGGTCGTCCTCTCAGAAATTGCCTTGATTGTGACGCAAACACAACTCGTTTACACCTTTGGATAGTTCCTGTTTCTACGAAGAACTTTAATTGCCCTTTGTTTCAAATGTTTATTTAATTTATCCACCATTTTACTCTAATTGTGCTAACTTTTGAAGCCACTTTTCGCTTTGGTGATCTCGGTTGTCTCCGAATTGTTGGTCCGTGCTGCTCTCGCTCCTCCAAACCTCTTTCTTTCACATTATCTAGGTCTCGAAACACACATAATCAAATCAAGTCACAGCAAATGGAGAGAAAATTGATTCAAGTCTTTGACGGATCGTGAATAGGGAACTAATTTACATATCTAATGAAAGTTAGCAATTGCATTAGGTTGATGTAATCAAGCTAACGAGGCGGGGAAGGGAAACCTTTTTCATTGGAAATGTATATCAAATACCAAGTTGCCAATAGGTCAGCGTATACAACTCTTGGATACAATGGAAACTTTAAGTCATGACTTTGTTCGGTGACAAAAGGAAGTATGAATTCTTATCCTCGTTTCCAGCATTTTACTCAATTACACGGTCTGGCATTGAAGTTAATGTTTACATTTTAACAAAAGAGAAATGTTAATATGCATTTCATTAGATATTCATCTTCCCTGACTTTTGATGAAGATCATGCATCTTTTGTCAGGCACATAGTTCTGTCTTTCTTTCAAGTACACGTCATGTAGATCGCTTATCAACCATCAACAATGATCATGGGCAGTACATGTTGCGTTTGGCTCCGAGGTACTTTCCTTGACATAACACCTACTATGATCACCACATGGTTACAGCTTCAATGTAACGGGACTGGGTTGAGAGTGGGTCAAGTTGTTTGGCTTTTCGTGCTCAAGCTCTATCTTGGGTGAGTTTAATATCATCATATGATAATCAGTTAACCGTTCACTATAAGTATTTTGTTTTTGGATGCATACCAAGCAATCATACTTGAAAGTACTGATCATTTACCAAAATATTTCTATCCACAATTTTGACGTCACATATTTCATTCTTCTCAAGAATCACAATTTCTTCGAAGCCGTTGTTATGTTTTGCACCATTTTCTTCTATTCTTTGGTTTTCTCTGTATAGATGAATATTCAGTGTTATATATTGCAAGATACAATTCCTACGTCACTACCAGCCATTTTTTGTGTCTTCTTCAAAAAGTTAATTTGACTTTTGTTTTATTTAAGCATAGCCGAATACTTCTTACGGTCATTGATAAAGAATCGTACACAAGGTTTTGTTATTCGGTAGTTTGACCCAAGTACCTTTCCAGTCGTTGGTATGAACGCATCCCCTCTAGTGATGGTGCACTTTCCTTTAGACTGACAAACTGAAAAGTACTCTTCGGAAGTATATGGACACTTCAGAGATTGCCTCTTTCACCTTCGAGTGCAGTTTCCATTAGCGTTGATTGAACTTGATAGATACGAGAGAATATACCAGGAAAGAAGAGGTCGGAATTCATCATTCTGAAGGACGGTGTTGGTAAGAGCTTTGAAGTTAGAACTTAAAAGTAAGACATGGCGTTCTTTGGAGAGTGCTCGTGACTATTAATCATATTCAGCTCTTAAATAGTCAACTAAAATTTAACATAAAAGTAACAAATAGGACTCGTTCTTGTTTATTACATTCCAAAATGATCCATGACAGAAAACAGGAAAGGGTCTCGAAGCAATAAAAAATGTGTAATAAAGATTTTTAACACTCGTAAAAGAAAAAAATATCCTGCATTACTTGCTATATATTTAAGATTAATATTGAATCTCTCGTATCCCTGGTAGAGAGCCATGTTGATAAATTGTGTCATAAGAATAGATACTTTACGTGAAACATTTTGCAAGTCACATGTTATATGGTTTAGTAAACTTTGGCAAATTTAAAAGGTTAGAAATATGTACTGTGAAAGTTGGCACCGCAGTTCTAACCAACAGGTGACCTTTACATTCATATTTAGCTGCAGCATAGAATGAAGAACTTGGGTAACTTTACGTCCTTCCATCTTCTGGCTTAACACCCTGCTGATATATGTTTTCGTTTAGTTCCACTGTAGCATGAACACAGAGATTGTGGCAATACGTGTCGCATTGAAAAGGGGAAGTACTATAGTCCACGGTAAAGAGAAGTGCTTTGTTATTAAAACGTCGAAAGTACAGATTCGCTATAGCCTATGGTACCCCTTTGTTAAGTTATTAAAATCTACGCCGAAAATTCAGAAATGAACAGAATTCTGCTTCCCAGTAATAAGATATTTCAGAAAGTCCGCCAAATTCATCTTGTAATAAGTTGTCTGCATATGCGAGTAGTTTATTAAAACTGTATATGCAATATAACAACGGAGCTTCTGCTTGGGTGGTTCCGTAAGGGAGGATGTTGCATCTATACGTCAGTGGACATGCCATCTGTTCTTAGAAATCCATCCGATAGCCTCACCAACCGCCCCCCCCCCCCTTCTCCCGTCTCACTTCCTCAACAATATTAATAGCAAGTTCATACCTGTTTGTGTTTTCTATTCCAGGAATCGAGTGAAGTCATGTGTAGTCAAGAACGCATATTGCGGTCTTTTCTCGCAATAACCATATTACAAGTTTGTTGAAAGTTATATACCATGTCCTTTAATGTAGTCATGTATATATAAGTTATATCACACTTGTCAGTATACCGTCAACAAACCAGCTGCATTTAGACATGTCGAATTTAAGATCAGTCTCATGTATAATTGTATGATAAGAAGACACGATACTTGCATCCAATGCAAGGACTCAACCGCCATTTTTGCTCTGCAAGGGGATATGATGTTGTGCCGTCTAGTGGAAGGGTCTACGCGGAGGGTGCCTCCTCCCCTTTGAGAATTTCCGGTAAAATGAGGCTGCGTTTTGCACATTTGAAACAATGTAGCAGTTTTTTTCGACTGCTTAGGATGTGTTCTGTACACTACAACTTTTGGGTAATATACAGTCACTGTCTGCCACTGAGGCGAGTTGGTGAGCACCCTCATATTTTATTTTGGGGCTAAAGCCCCCCCCCCCCCCCCCTCCATGTAAGAAGTGTATGTGGTATTAGAATACTCAGTATTCCTGCTTCTTTTTCATTTCTTCTAGCTATAGATAACGAAGTACAGTTGGTGTTCCATCTTAATTAAAGATGTTATTTAAAATCGAGTAAGTTGATTGATTGGCATTTGAGGTTATGAACCTTATCTTCGTCTAGGAGGTACTCTTAGAAACCCACGGATTCCTATCTGTATTGATCTTGTTTGTACTAAGCTGATTTATTGAACGTGAAGTGGAATCTAAAAACAGATCATCATATATTAAGCTGAGTACTTATTAATAGAGAAAAGAATTTTAGAAATGGCAATAACATATTGGCATGCATTTAAGACCGTTTCTGTGAGTGGCCGTGCAATTCTAACCTATATATAAATGGATATATATCCATGGAATTATTAATAAAGATGATATAACGTTATCACTAGATGTGTATTTTTAGCAGGGTACTTGAAAGGTACGACCAATAAACCAGAAACTTTACCGCAATTAGGGTCCAGCATAGACTTGCATTGACATATGTATTTATATTTAATTTTTTTAAGTAAACGTGTACGCAATCACAATCGAAAATCAAGCAAACATGAGGTAACACATTACCAGCTATCATCTCAGAAGATGACATCCATAATGATGTTTTAAATGTGGTTATTACGATTTTGTCTACTGTATATAGTCGAACCATCAATGTAACAGTGTTATACCGCGATACCGTCATATTGTTAAGGATTATGACATAAATTTACTATAGTATGGAGAAGAAGGGTGAATTATGTCGTCATAAAATTTAGGAAAGACTAGGAAATGTCTCTTTACCCATATACGTTGAGAGTTATTAATACCAGGTATAAGTGCTTAAGTCACAACATGACCATTGTCACTAAATAGGCCAACAATTTACAAACCCCAGTCTGAAGGAAACATCAGCAGCCTTTGTGTCTACACTTCTGGACCATTGATAGACAGTACAATTTCAACACATCTCCAAAATACGAATCATATTGAATCTGTTTCTTCCGCTCCCACGAAGGTGTTATTAGTCTCGATCGGAATATATATGCTTAGAAATGTGAACGAATCACTTCTTTTAGACCGTCTCCTCACTTAAACTTCTTGAACAAATCCTATAATTCTTCATTATACTACTGAACTCAAACTGACCTTCTGGAAACATGATTATCAAATCTATACTGACAACTCCTGGTAATATACGCTTTGTAATACGCCTGTGATTCTAACTGCTTAATAATAATAAAACATGAGTGATCCTCTTTGGTTCTACTAGAACCCATTATCGTAAGAGAAATGTGACTTTTCACGGGTACATCTTCCCACCTTCTTGAAATACGAGTAGGCAAACTCGGAACAATATGGATGCCATACGGTTCATGTAACCTTTTTTATTCTTTTATTATTTATGATGCGTAGAAGCGAGGATAATGGGAGACATAGTGCCGGTTAGAGGAAACTAGGCAACGAACAGTTTTTGTTTTTTACAAATAAAGGAAGGATTGAGGGATATTTCTTTTACCTATAAGGCATACAAAGGTTGGTAAAAAAGCGACAAGGAATACGATATCATATTTGGTCTTTCAATGTCCTGACCTCTCAATGACTCCAAGGCAGTTACATCTCAGCGCAAGGTTTGTTTTTCAGCAAACACCGTTCTAATGTACACTCACTCTCTGTAAACACTAGGGAGAACCTTGGGAAGCATATATATATATATATATATATATGAAACCTGAACGAGTTGCTGTCCATCATCTATTAAGTAACTCACCGTACTTGCTGTAACCTTTCCTTAATGTCTTTCCCAGAAATTAAAATCGAGAGAAACTGATGATGATACAGGGGAGCTGAATAGAGAATGTAGATTTCTGCCCATATTTGCTATTAAACCTTGGCTAAGATGAAACCCGTCTTTGTGTCGAAAATAAAAGCTCTTCTCACTAATTGAAATTTTACTCATAGGTTCTACGAAACTGAGCTAAGTCAACAACAGTGTTGGCAAGAAATATGTGAATCGATTAAGAGAGACACATCATCACATTGCGTTCAAATTCTCTATCAACTGAAACCACCATAAAGACACATATCCTTAGGGGTTTGCTGAATAAATTGACAAATCGCCCTCTGTAGGAGACGTTTTGTAAATTTTACAACTGTATCCCAGTATTAGTTTCACCCTTAACACTACAGACATTTTCAATGATTAAGGCAGTCAGTAGTTGCAATTTCATTAATAACAAGATACATATCTTTCAGGGCCATCAGTATTGTCCTCGAATTACAGTGTTCTAAATTCATTAAAGTTAGTTGATTCCTCAAAGTTTCTACTCTTAAAACTATCCTAGACTGTCATTTGGACACAACATACTTATGAGACTCTTGCAGAAAGAAGCTCTCAAGATAACTGTTGTAAAGCAGACATAATAGTAGTGTTTGACAATAGTTGACATCTTTCTTGTGCACTTTGGAGCAATGCTGATCTCTTTTGGGATGTCCTTTACATGTGCAGTCTGTATAGATATAAGCTATTTAACTCACGAATTTTTACGATGTTCCATGATAGATATGAAAGCATGCATAACTGAAACAACATCCATATGTGGTGATGAACATGTGGTTTGCAAATCAAACAGTAT
>KN891926.1:0-15392 GCA_000934455.1 Apostichopus parvimensis
AAATTTGTAATAACTATTTACACTGAACTGCAGATGCCACCAGCAAATTCTTGTTTTTCTTACCAAGATATTCATATGAGTTTCTTCTTGTGGCTTTGGATGCCCTGAGCAAGAGATGGCAGCTGTGTTTGTTAAGGTTGCTACCAACTAGCAGTAAAATTGCACCCAGTAAAACCCCACACTGAGGAGAGAAGAATTCAAGTTATATTTCTTTTCAAGATCAAACTTTGATACAATATTGATTATGTTTTTACTATTAACTTATGGAAATATTTATGCTACTTTGTTACCGTACTAACAAAATACAACAACACCAAAAATGTTATCAAAACTGGAATCATTCATTAATTTACTAATTAATATTTACGTTATGAAAAAATTTCCAAAAATATTTTATTTGTTGATTAATTTTGAAAAAATCTTAAAACAATAATGTAGTGAAAATACCTCTTTAAAGCAAACCGTGTTACCGTACCAACAAAATACAAACAACACCAAAATGTTATCAAAACTGGAATCATTCATTAATTTACTAATTAATATTTCTGTTATGAAAAATTCCCAAAATACTAAAATTAAAAATTTATGTTATGAAAAAATTCCCAAAATATTTTATTTATTAATTTTGAAAAAAAAAAATGTAGTGAAAATACCTCTTTAAAGCAAAATGGCATAGCCAAAATGCTGACACCAACAATGCTGTTTCCAAGATTAATCACCGCGGGCCACGGCGTAGGTCCTGCCATTTTGTTGCTTTGGTCTGTGATCTTGAGAAATTAAGATACAAACTTTCTTCTTTCAAAAACCTTCCTTGTTCTCTCACTTCTCTTGGTCTATAAAAGGTTGAACTATTATTGCAACCTACGTCAAAAGGAATTGATGTATTTTCATATTTGATACATTTTTTCCCCTTTCTTTATTAACAAATCTCTAGATGACAAATGTTCAATTTTATTATAACTAAGGTACTTTCCGACCACAAAATAATCTGAGAGCTGGAAAAGCTTGAATTTTGTTCAGTTTCACAACTGGGTAACTGAACTTAGTAACCTTTCTAGATTTATGATCAGTATCAACAGAATTGTTTCAACTCCTACAAAACTGAACTGTTCAAGAATTAATTTTTTTTTTATATTGGCAATTGTACATGGTAGAGCTGTATTTTTCTTTAAAACATCTGGCACTGATCCTGTTAGGGCTAACTCTAACAAAAAACAGTACCAAAGAGACTACAGTATCTTGTACAGGAATATTAAGTTGTACTTGAGAGTCAATCTGTAAACTGGAGAATTTATATTGGCAAATAGTTTATTCTGGGAGCTGTGAAGTCTTCCCCTTGAGAAGTTTCCTTTGCTTGTTCTTTTCCCTAGTTGGAACTTTGGCATCAGCTGGAATCAAAAAGAGAAAACAAGTACCATCAGAATCAAAATTAATAAATCTAAAACACACAGGATGGTTATGGAAAATTTGTTTGAAATGTTATGGAAAATTTGTGAAATGTTATGGAAAATTTGTGAAATGTTACGATTACAAATTATGATTACTATAGAAGGTCCTTAATTAGTCATTTCAACAGTGAACCATATTGGGTGGTGTAGACTTGGGGCTCAACCATGTATACTTCTGGTGGGGGGGGAGTCTTAAGCCCCACAAAAATAAAATTGGGGGATCAGCTCCCCCCTCCCGACTCATTCGCACAGGCAGAATGTTACCAAAGAGTCCTATTGCACAGTGCATAATATGTATGTGTGGTACAACCTAAACAAAAACAAAATGAAGCACCATATTGCATCTACTCACCCTCCATTTCCCCAAACTTTCCCAAAGTAGAGAAGCCACCCCTCCCCTGGATGACCTGTAATCCCCCCCCACCCCCCCCCCCCCCCCCCCAGCCACATGCACAAATTGTGTTTTTTCTGATTTTGATCAACTAAGTTAGGTATAATACTAGACTTGAATAAAACGAAAAAGCAATTATCACAATATCCATCCCTCTCCTCATCCTCCATACCATGCCCTAAGAATTTCTATAAAATGATAGCAATTGGTTAAGTAATTCAAATATAGTCTGAGGTCTTGTTGTTAGATGTTAATAATTGTTATACTACAGGTGCTGTTAACGGTAGGCTAGACCTAACTGCTGACATATTATTTAATGCGGCCTGGACCTCACCCAAGTGGCCTATGAAGTATGAACCTAGGCTAGGGTTGGCCGGGGAGTACTAGGAGTAGGACCTAATTAAGTTAGCCTACGCGTTAACTACATTAGCCCTATGGAGTCTATAGCATTTAGGCCTAACTGAAGTCCTGGTATACACTGATCTAAAGTTGAACGTTAAACAAATCACTCATACCAGACGCGTTTCCAATACATATGAAAAGGGCTACAATTTTGTCTCCAGAAACGCCAGGAAGGCAAGCTGTAGACTAACGATCACTACTTTACTAGACTAGTTAGGCACACAGTATACGGCTAATCCTGCTGTCCACAGTCATATTTGTTGACAATGCAAAATGAATACGAGCTTGAAATTGCGTCACCGTTCGAAAAACCTTGTTTTAGCTGGTCAGTTTCAATGAGAACTTATTTGCTAGCAATATGCGGACTAGGAATTGCACGTCGGTTAAAAACAATCACCAGTAATGTAGTAATAACGGATGTTGCTTTGCCTTTTGATTTTTTGACCAACCTGGAAGGAAATGATATAAGAATTACAGCGTTAACCTATATCATGGGATATGTCTAATACATGAGTTGTAATGAGCATGTGACTTGCTTCAGGACAACTGAAAACATCAAGGAATCAGCCAGAACGGTCACGTCTTTCCTCTTAGTTTGGATACGTGGCGGTGATTTCCCTAAGGAAGAGCTGACGCGCCATACTCTATTTCTGGTCTGAAATCATGTTTTGGAAAAGGATTTTAATTTGACAAGGTATATTAAGAACCGTAGATGGGGACACTTGGAGTGTTTATATCGATGTTGTAAAATATATTACTGTATGATTTCATGCGAAAAGAATATAGGAAGTGTAAAACTGGAAGTGATAGTTATATTTTCAAACGAGTGCGGGGATGTATACCACTACCATATGAAAAATAGTCCCCGCAGAATTTGCTAAGCGCATCGAATGTCGCATAGGAGATTTTTTTAAATCTAAACAGTAAAACGCAACCTTCAAATGGAGGCGCTATCGTCGAAATTAATCATACAAGCTACATGCAAAATATTGTACCTTGAATTTTAAAAGTTGTGACAAATATCTGGGACTAGGTTTCAATCATACGTAGAGGTAAAACGAAAAAGACTACATCTACGATAACATCACACTGTTCATAACGTAATTTATACTAGTATTGTAAAACTCAGATCAGTGCAGTCAACTCTGTATTTATATGTTCAATGTAGGGCAGAGGAGTAAGAGGCACCGGATAACTGAGGAAAGTGGGATGGAGAATAACCCCCAGCAAATTTGTAAAGTAGTCATTTTCACGCTGGTGTTGTACCGTCACCGGGGGTGGGGGCTGAGATGGGGGCGACTTTCAGCACGTCTGGGCTTTGGTCTGACTTTCCCAGCTCCCTCCCCAATCTTAGACATTTGCACAGGGCCCTGGGAGAGTATAGTTGATGGTGGAGGGAGGGGGGGGGGGGGGGGGGGTACACTGTAATTGTCTGAGGTGCAGTGAAGCTGGTGGAGGGAGAACCGTGTTGGGACGGTCCGTCGGATAACGGTGTTGAGGATCGAATATAGACAGCATTAACCACTGGCAGTGGTGTATGTTAGGGGGTGGGGATCGTTCAGCAGGGGAACTTTACATTAAACCGGGGAAGAATTAGACCACTCCTCTATGTGCACACCCCTATGTGCACACCTCTATGTGCACACCCCTCCCCACTCCTCTATGTGCACACCCACACCCCTCCCACACCCCTCCTTTATCTACCTCAATAAAAATATCAAAGAGCATTTATTTGCACAACCTTGCCTTTAGACCTAATTATAGATCCACGTTTAACAAATGGTCTAAATATTCCTCTAATGCACGTTGAAAGTACAACTTATACAAGGGAATCTGCTACAACGACCCCTTCATTCGCCTCTTGCCCTTTTCCGCATTAAGGTTAATGCCCCTGCCTTAAAATTAGTCGGGAGGCACGCGTACTCCACCAACCTTCATTATGTTAAAAGAGAAATCAGTAGGAGGGCCCTATTACTGCACCACGAGAATACCGTAAGGTCTGCATGTTTGGAGAATTGCCGACCGAATTCCAACAAGTTGTTTTAAGACGGAGTTGGGGTGGGGGTGGGGGTAGGGACCTTAGACATACTGGAAGCTTGTCAACAGGGTATCCACTCTTCCTTGGATTTATTTCTTGTTTTATATGAACGAGATCTCATTTCGGTACCAACTGAAATCACTTATTAAGCATTGTTTAGCACATAGGCACCTGCTGATGTCATTTACAGGTTTGTATTTACAACTTAATCCCAATAATTATGTTGAGCATATAGCAAGAAGGGCAGGGAAGTGAGGGGCCGGGAATGCTGGGGTGAGTATACATATAGTCCGGTACAGGGGGTAGGAGTAGGGGGCACTGGGGGCACGTACCCCCACTTTTTTCCAAAATAGCAAATGTGCCCTACTGGCAAATAAAATGTGCCCCGTTGATGAAGAACTGTCTTTTGGATATCATTAGCCCATGTTTGTATTGTAATATTATATTTTAATTGATTATTTTTAGTCTGTACATGCTATTGTGTAACTATATTGGAAAAGTTTGGAGTTTGGAATTGAAAGATACGGAAATACAGGCAGAGCATATTTTATATTCTTTACAAATGTTGGAAAATGAGCAGGAGTATGCAGTACAAAATTAAAACGAAGACCATTGTTACTTTTTCATTTCATAGTAATTGATATGCTTTCAAGTATTAAGTTTTATACACTTATTCACATGTAGGCTATATACCTAGAACCATGCAGCTAGTGGGTCCACGCTACAAAAACTATATAAATATTTAATATATCATATTTTGGCAAATCCCAATACATAGCTCAAAATAGCTGCTGAAATGTTAAACTTTCCATCTGTTGACCGGAATATTTTTAGTCTGACAAAGTTTCCACCCAACCTTGTTTTATCGTGTAAATGGCAATCATACTCGTAGGCCTATACAATCCCCACCCCTCCCCCTCCCATCCACCCATCTTCACCTCCAATTGAACAGTTATTCTCGTTGAAGCACTGCTCAGGCTCTGGATTCACTCTACGGTTCTCTTACATCATTTGAACGGATCCAATATCGTAACTAATATAACTACAGCAACATTTAGAATGCGCAGTCGATAAATTTGCTAATATAGTTATGGCAAGGAACTTATTCAGGATGCCATGCATGTTCATTGGAGGTATGATATAGGTTACCATTCAACAAATATACGTAAATATATACACTTCTAACATTCATCATCACTTTAAAGGCGAAGGTTGGTGTCTAACAGGGCTGTCATCAGTCCACGTCTTAACCAAATGACGAGGTTGTAAAACTTTCCTACTGCTGACGACGACACAGTCAAACGACGGTTCCCAAAGACGAAGAGGTATAGCAGCCAAAGATTGTTTTTGTAATTTACCCTGACGAACCAATAGTTTCGATTGTCCCTGTGTTTCGTTATTTTCGACGGATGAATCAGATCCACCGCCGGAAGATGGAGACGAAGTTCCTGAATTATTTCTCTGGCAATCTTCTTTTTCTTTCAAGTGATCCTCCTTCTTAACTTGCTGCTGCTGTTGATTCTGTTTCAAAGAGATCGGTGGCAGTTTGGAAGAATGAGCATCTTTTGGCGTCTTATTATTCTCCTCTTGATCTAATGATTTTCTCCGGGAGTGAGGAACAACAACACCCGTTTCGATTCGATTGTTATTCATATCTACAAGAATTGTTTCTCCCGCATCGTCCACGGATGACTGGTTGACATTTGGCAACGTTTCCATTAATCCTGCGAAAGTCATTCCCTCTAGATCGTGCCAACTACGACGAGTTTTGGCATACGACGTCCGCCGTGCCGCAGCTGTCATCTTGTTTCTCCGTCTTTCAAGAAATAAATCCGTCTTGGACCTGTAAAGCCAACTGGGCTTGGTGGAAGGATTGTTCTCCCTGGGGTCCGTCAGAGGTAGAACTCTCAACTCCTTCTTACTCCTTGGTAATCCGTGGAATGTCCTCTGTCTTATCACCATGTATTTATCTAATGGTTCGTTTAACGAACGACCGCTGAAGTTGGAAACGACGCTTGCACAAGATTCGCTTCGAGACTCTCTCTCGACAGATTTGAGATCAGGACTGTCAAATTTTATCCTTCCCACATCCAAGGGAACATGTTCCTTCCCTTTAATCCAATCAGAAACTCCAAGTTCAGATGTTATAATATGTAGTTTATAATCCATTCCGAATTCAAGTTGATCCATTCTCGGTTGGAAATTACTGACGGCATGGGCGGAGTTTCGATCGGCGGAATCGAGGCCTTCATCAATTACCCTTCCCTTTTCTCTTGGCGAGTGTGATTGGGAAATTTTACTGACTGGTCTAGGAGTTGAACTCTCCATGTACCAACTCGATTCGCCCGTCGTAAGGGTTAGAGTCAGTGGATCATTTGGTGACGGTATTTGATGCAGAGGTGATGGCTTACCTTTTTCTGTTGGGGAGGACCTTTGTTCCAAATTACCACTTTTATCATTTTCGAATCCAACATTTCTCTCCTCCCTTGGAGAAGAATCTAAAGTTTGATCAGTCGGCATCGTTTGAATTCCGACATCGTGCATATTCGACGCTGGAATTCGCACAAAGAGATCCATGACTTTCGCAACTGGATATTCCCAACAAACTTTAAAAGAATCCTTGTTTTTTGTTGTTGTCTTTTTGTCTCCCTACAAAAATGTCAATTTATAGACTAACATCAGGAAGCTGGTGTGAGTTGTTACATCCTGACTGCTAGAGTCGCCAATCAGTTGCAGTATTCTTGGTCCAAATAAGCGATGATTTTTATATTCTTTGTTCCAAATGCTTACCAATCCCGTGTCTGTTAGCTCCATGCTATTGTCCATAGAAAATCAAACTACATAAAGGAGTCCTTAAGTTTGTAGATCTAAGCACATCTAATCTCCTCCATATATAGTGAAAACCACTCCAAAACTGTAATTGAATGAGTTATATTAACTTCATGGGTTCTCCTATCCAATGATGTTAGACACATTCAGTGTTTACCAAAGTTGTTGAGTGCATGTAAACGATCCTTTGAAATAATCCATTAGGAATTAACTGTCCCACTTCCATTGCGCGTATAACGTCGCTACGGCAACTGACTTCGTAGTAGTACAGTCACCGACATTGCCAAGCTACAATTTGGGCAGCCTTCTCACCTCGAAGTGACTTTGGCCTACGTGACCTATGTGGCATATTCTTGATAAAAACCGAACTATGAAAATATGAAGTATTATAGTTATACCGTCAGCAGGTGATATATCGTATATGCTTGAGAATGCATCCAACAGATTCGGAGTTCCACCAGAGATCTGTGGTAGCGTGTAGACCTATATTAGTCCAGTAAACAATGCTTCGTAGAACGTTACAAGAAGAGAGGATCCTTTATTTGTATTCAATACAATAGACTCGGTCTTTCTTTATTATTGAACCCTTTGAAAACACCCTTGTAGGGTGGACTGTAACCACTCGCCCCTCAAAGGAATCGATTCGTGTCAATTCTGTCAATATCGATCGAAGCTATATGAAGTTAATGTGGCTCCCTTGCTCCTTTTTTGGCGATGCAATAGGTTGTCATGGAGAGGTACATGCTTGATTAAATGAGTGTACGAGCATTGCCACAGGGGATGACCCTCAAAAACAGGTATATGAATGAACTCGAGTCGGACTTTTACCCCTACGAAATTAATATACCGTTCCAAATTTGGCGGTAAGGGGAAGGTAAGAGATTGGAAACGCCGAATAGCAAGGCTACAACAATATCGGAAAATAGTGTTCTTCATATGGCCCTCTCCTCACCCCCCCCCCCCCACACTCACCGATGCGCGAATTAAGCTGATTTCAAATTCGGCCGAAATCCCGAACTTCTTATCGGTGGCTCCTAGCTAATAAGACAAAAGAAGTCTGTCAATTCTTTTAATCACGCCCATAGAAAATCCCTCTCCTTCTGTCTGATAGAAATCTATCAAGTAGAATGACATTTAACATATGGTTATTATGTGTACCCCCCCCCCTCCCCCATCGCCCCCACATTCACGTTTTTTTGTGTGCTTTAAACTCGTTACACGTGAGATCATGAAATAGCTATAGCGCTGTGGCTTCTGCAGCGTTGCCCCAGAGACCCTATATGGCTTTGATATATATACATTCCAGAGAAAAATTCTTTACATTCTTTTTCTATTTCCTAAAAATCATGCAGCTTCTGGGAAATTCGCCTCATCGCCTATACTCCCAATAAAGTACTCGACATAACAGTGTACAGTTGTAATTATATACACAAATCACCGATTTCATTGATTTACTTTCCAAAACGTTGCTGAAGTGACAGCTAGTCGGTCTGGAAATCGTTCTACCCCCCCTCCCCACCCTTCCCACGGTGCCTCTGGTCGTATCCACCTAGTTTACCACCACTGTGTAGATCAAACGGTCTTTATAAAGAAGTTGAGATTATATTATATGTGATAACGGAGGGCGCTGTTAACAGTGCGATTATAGAGTTCCTTTATAGAGAACAAGGAACTCTATGCGATTTCAGAGCCGTATATAGACACACGTCTCTATGCAATATCAGCACATATCTATATTCACCTCTGTAATTGCAAGGCCGTATATTTTCTAATTGACCAAAGATGAAAATGCGATAGGGTGAGAGAGAGGGTATAGCCTCAATGTAGAAACTTAAATGCGATAGGATGAGAGAGGGGGAGGCCTCAATGTATAGAAACTATAATTTCGATCGATCGTCTTGAGTCCAAAGAATATCACGTTTAGCAACTTGTAAGGAAGTCGTAATATGTGTGTAATACATTGAGACCACCATATCAGTTATTTGACTGTCTGGAAAGATGTAAGCAAAGAAAATATGATTTTACTGCCCACACTGTCTGGTATTATACACTTGCATAGAAGATTAGCTGAGGGTTGCAAAAGTAATTATGCAAGACTTTTATAATGGCCACTTCATCATATTTTAACAATTGTTAAATTAGAAACAATTCAGTATTTTGTTACAACAAATGATTGAAAAAAAAGTCAACAGGGAGGACCACCAGAGCCAACCCCAAGAGCCCACAAGTGTTTTGTTGTTGTTTAATACTGGATTTTCCCTTGCATGCATTAATAGTGTAAAGACTCATATTTTTTTAAACCATAACTCCTAATCACTGAACAACATTACTTATACGTGAATATTTTAACAACATTGCGACGACATCTTAACCGTTCCAGATACCTTTTTCTACTGTATTCCCTTTCTATTTAGCTGAAGGTTCCTAACACATTATTTAATTGGGCCCAGTATATACACAATATGCCTCTGTAAATATTTAAAGATCCGCGGAAGCGTTCTTTAACATAGGCATTGTTACACTTCTTGAATACAAGGTGACTTATAGTGTAACAATTAGGACAATTAAGCAATGTTTGTTCTGAGCTTTTATTAAGTTGACTCCACTTCTAGGTGTTAAAAGAACGGGACAATGATAAGGTTTTACCTGGCGATGGTCATTTTAGCGAGTAACTGTTGCAGTATATTGATCCATTATATGATAGTTACGCCTTGACGTCAGAGTAAACCAACACCGGGGTAAATACATGTCCATTACCAAACACGTACCATTTGCCACTCAAATGCAAAAGTACATGCATGTGAATTGCGTCAACTCATGTACCTGTTTTCAAGCACCGCTCCTTGATTTTGTACATTAAACGTATCATAATCATAGCAACATCATTATTTCGGATGGATACCTTTGTACATGTTTGTGTAGGCCTATATCCTGTGCAACGTAAAATATAACTAGCGTTGGTTTTATATAGGCTTACTTCAACCTGTGTTGACCTATTGAGCGAAATTTGCACTTTAAAAATATATATATATATCACTGAAAATTTGCTTGAGACATTAAATTTGTAACAATTCCATTTCAAGTTTGAAATGAAGAGTACTTTATCGGATTGACATTCTTAGAAAACATTATAGGTTCATCTATATATATCAGGCTTCTTTTTTCTTTTCTTGGGAGAGCTAAAATCGATAAAGCCACCAAAACTTTTCATTCATGCAATTGCGTCATCACCTTGGACTTAAATCACCTATTTATTATCCATATCGACGTATGGGAGATGCTGCTATGAGTTGACTACGGTGATGTCACCAATTCTGCAGTATTACACATGTGGCCTGTTATAACATGAAGCTTGAAATAAAAACCAGCGTTTGCCATGTAGAGAACAAGGTGATTATCTTTGTATATGTTCGATGAAATGACCTTAGGGAAGTTCAAAGAAATGAGTTACTGACACCGGTTCAGTGAATTCATTGATAAGCACAAACCTTTATTGTGTATACAGACCGATTACAAATCACATGGTTAATATTGCTTGCTGTTTCAACACTTACTATACGTTTAGTTTGTCTGTGGAAATTTATGAGTATTTCGTTTATGAGTGAAGATCCTGCCCGGAATCGAAACATTAGGCCCTCTAACTTTCTTCGGAAAAACGGTAGGCCTATACAGTTTCATTACTTTTGCTTGTTGGCAAGTCAATCAACGCCATATCGCAGTGGGCTATAGTCATGTTTTTAAATTGACTAACATCGTGCCGTTCGTATATGTGTGGTACCGTCAATACCGGTATGTAAAATCAATCAATCATACGTTTTGGACGTTGCCTTTTAGGATCAACTTATACCAAATAGCTACTAGGATTCTTTTCATTTTGGTGATTGGACTTACATGTTATCAGCATCGATTCTACAACGGCTTTTAATGTAATTACTTTGCGCGAAAAGACCAGTTGTTTATACACTGAAAAGAGGACTTTATTTTGTGGAAATAATCCTGTGGAAAGTTACTGTACATAGTACGTGGAATTTTGACTTGACGGTGTAATTTAAAGACCATTAATATTCTTTTTCTCTGTCTTCGTAAGTTAGAGTAGTGACATCAACTGTCTATATATGTTAGGATATAGTTCCGCGAGGAGTGCAGTGGAACCTAACACGCGTTATGTATAGCGCAAAATAATTATTATGACAGAAGTTGCCAAAATACCATATTGGAGTTTAGCCCGTGAAATCTTCAACACAAAAAGCAAAGACTTATCTGATACATTTTTAATTTTGCTTTGAAATTTGATCTGAAGTTTTGAAGGTAGGAAATGACAGTTTCTATATCTATAGGTAATTTATTTTCCGATGACGTCATAAGGATAATGCAACCGTTGAAGATCCATATTTTGAGAGAAATTGAAAAGATTTGGTAGGGTTCTCTCGGGTAAACGGTCGTCAAGAATTGGTCCTGTCGTAATCCAGACAAAATCTTCCGTCGATTGGATTACAGAATTCAAATTTTGTCAAATTAAGGAAGCAAATATCAATTTTTTTTTGGCAGCATCGCCGCCATGACGACGTCAATTACTTTCTGATTCTGCATATCTTAAGACAATTACTGACTATATCATGTACCTGGTACACTTTTGGCTATAGTCTGAAATTACGCTGTGCGGGTACCAATATCTATATCTATATTTTGCGTCTTAATGCTGTATTTTAATTCATTTCATATTTATTTATTGGGTACATATTTTTGGCAACGAAACGAAAATTACATTTCGAAACGGAACTTTGGAATCTATTTCATGCTACAGTGGTATCCATATTAACATGTAGGTCAACGTCATCGTACAATTTGCATATATGTAAATATACAACCTACGAGAGCTGAGGTCAGTGAAAAGTATATCATTGTTGATATACGATTTCGAAGAAACATAGTGTTGGAATTACAGTTCAGATGCAGTTGAAAGGAATCAAATGAACTGGTGCGTAAACAATATACCTTTGTTCTCCGGTCAATTGAGAAACAGAATGACCACTCCTGCGTTTCGATTACAAAATATTTATCACGGTCTTTCGTAATTGAGATGCCGAGTAGAAACCTACACAGAAATAGTATAACACAACGTATAATGACGTCAGCAAAAAGCCATTCAACCAAAATGTGGAATATTTCTCAGAGCCACGCATCACAAGCGGGTCTTTGTACCCAACCTCAATCAGTAAGGAATTCATCTTCTGTTGCTCTGAATTCTGTTCGAAAGCAAATTTCGGATTTGCGATTTAGCAGTGATTCTGCTGTAAATGAGAGATTAATTTCGGAGCAGATTAGTAGCAGAAAAAGAATATTTAATCGTGCACCAGTGAAAGAAACGGAATCGATTTCTACAAGAGCAAGTAGTGCGCCATTTTCTGATCGACGAAAATTGGAGTCTGATTTGGAAGTTGTGATCGGGAGTAATCAGGCGGCAGTAGGCAGACCACGGACTGCTTTCGATAAATATAAAACGAGAAGTGAAGCGAAAGTATTGTTATCTCAGTCCCACCCACGTTATTACGTCCAACAAGCCATACGAAGGAGGCTCAGTAACCAAGAGAGATGGAAAAATAACGAAGCGAGGAAAGAAACTTCTCAAGCTAGAAAGAAAGAATTTATAAGCTTTTTGAAAAGAGATAAAGATTTATTCATGGTTACTAAGTTACAGGCTCCAAACAAATCGACTATTGACGGTGTCAGTAAATTGTTGTCAAAATATAACCTAATTGACAATGATCAAATTTTGGAAGAGAATGAACGTGAAATATCATCTTCAGAAGATACAAATTTAGAGAAAAGTGAGCTAAACTCAAATGTAAGAATCTTTTGTGGGACGCCTGTGGACAGTGGAACATGCAGCGAGTTGACTGGTGAAACTGTCGTTAGCGAAGGAAGCGTCGGTTTTAGCGAAAGCATAGATACACAAAGGGGAGTGGAGAGTGATATATCGCTTAGTGGAGTTAAACTGGATAATACAGCCGTTCTCAACAACGAAACTTTGACGGATTCACAAGCAAGCGATGATTGCTCAAACTGTTTAGTTTGTACTATAGAAAGGATTGTAGATTCATTCTTATATGGCACTCCAAATGATTTTTTGGTCAATGAAGATGATGTGGCTATTATAACCCAGCGAATTTGTCAAAAAATCAACGACGAAATGTCAGTTCCAGAGGAGGTTGCCAACGATCTGGAAATTCATATACGTAGACTTTTAGCTGCTCGGAAATTAGATCAAAGACCGATAAAGTCGCAAAATGACTCGAAGGGTACGTTGAATGTCCATTCGGAAGAATCGAAGCCTAAGAAAATGGTAACAGACGACGGTGTCGTGAAGGAGGAAACTATCGGAATTCTGTACGCAGAGAACAAATTCGAAAAACTATCAAGGAGAGACTCTGTTCAAAAGATGAGTTTATCAGGATCACCAATAAATATGTCTAGTAATAGATTAAAGAATGGTTACAATCATGATAAAGCCATCGTCGTCAACTCTGGTACTGCACAACCACCTAAAACAGAAAAATCCTTTCGATTTTCATACACGCATGCGCAAAAAAGTGGATCCAATGTGGCGGAACCATCCATACTTTCCAACGACAGGGATACCAAGACATTAAAAGAAGGAGCTTCGAATTTTCGAATCTCGTTGAATATTTACAAAAATAAACAAAATATTGAGAAAAGACA
Source organism: Apostichopus parvimensis (assembly GCA_000934455.1). Taxonomy (NCBI): domain Eukaryota; kingdom Metazoa; phylum Echinodermata; class Holothuroidea; order Aspidochirotida; family Stichopodidae; genus Apostichopus; species Apostichopus parvimensis. Next base: position 13,829 of record KN891926.1, read on the forward strand.
CAGAGTCGAAGAAGCGAAGACTTTTAAAGCTTGCTTGCACCCACGCGTTGTTATGAATGAGAAATCTCCGTTACGTAGTGAACATAGTAGGTATAGGGACAACAGACATATGCCAAGTAGGCTCGGAGATTGGTACTGGAAGAGATTAGAGGAAATTGAGCGTCATCGTTGCCCACCCCCGCCTAATAGTCCTGTACCTCGTGAATGGAATGAAGCCGATATGTAGGCATATACACCCAAGTGTATCGCTATATGCTACAATGACATTAAGGAATTTTTATTTTTATTTTTATTTATTTATTTAAACTTTATTTTAAGAGGGTAGCTCGTTTAGCAATAGCTAATCTTCCACAAGGCCCTCTAATATAAAATGTATCAAAATTTAAGAAGTCATAAATACATTAATAATGCTTAATAAAATAGTTAAAACGTGTACAGAGTAAAGAAAATTAAGAAATTTGGTAAAAATAAAAGTGAAATAGTCCTAAACAAAATCAGATATTAGGCGTTTAAAATGGTTAAGATTTCTTGCTGATTTTACTCTTTGATCTAGTTTGTTCCAGTCTTTTGCAGCAATGCATGAAAAACGGTTGTTATAAAAACTAGTGTGTCCGCCTGTAATGTGCAGATTTCTTGCTGTAGAGGATCTTAAGGAAGTATTCTGGTTGCAGAAAATGTGACCTTTCATATGCTTACGGTTCACAACTCTATAGTTATGTTTGTCTTAATGGAAAAAAAAACTATTTTACAAGAGGAACACCTTCCTTACACAAAGAAGAGGATCATATTTTTTGGTATGTGATGGCATCACTGTAGATCACAGAGCCTTTCAAAAGTGTTCAGTAGATAATATTGTTGTTGGTGGTTTATATTTCAAGTGTGATATATTTGGAATATTAGCTGACTTGTTAATGTTATATCTTCATTTATAATTAACAATATGCAACTTCTTTGTTATAATTCGCAAAGGGGGCGAGGTATACATCTTCCCCATATATCACTTTCCCAGGACACAAAATAAGAAAAGTTTTACTTCCTTTGGGAGATATACTAGTTTTGAAGTTGTGTATGTGGGATTGCCGTTTGTATATAATGGTTGCCATAGTGATGGCAGAGTTTAATTGATTTAATTTCTCTTTTTTATGATTATTCTCTTATTCAATATTTTCAATTTATAAATGGTATCAGTAAATGGTGTCGCTGAAACTAATGCCCTCATTATGATCATGTTTCAGAGCTTCAAATATTTTAGATTCAACATTTGAGAAGCCAATCTGTATATATTGCAGAAAGTAAACATTTTAATAAAGAAAAAAATGAGGCCCAGGTGACTCGATGATGTCATATTTACCCTTGTTTAAATCTCCAATTTTTTTGGTGCGCCAGAAGGAACATGAAATCTGTGATATCAATGTATTTCTCTTAGCTGTTTGGGGAAAATGTTCTGACTGGTGTATCCATCACATAGAACAATAACGATGGTTGGGTTTCTGTCTCCTTTAGAAAGTACCCATTTGGTGGGGTTTTTTTCTATCTAAAATGCTGTGTTGACACCTCCCTCCCT
>KN891926.1:15442-26451 GCA_000934455.1 Apostichopus parvimensis
ATGAAAATTTAAGAAGTCATAAATACATTAATAATGCTTAATAAAATAGTTAAAACGTGTACAGAGTAAAGAAAATTAAGAAATTTGGTAAAAATAATAGTGAAGTAGTCCTAAACAAAATCAGATACTAGGCGTTTAAAATGGTTAAGATATCTTGCTGATTTTACTCTTTGATCTAGTTTGTTCCAGTCTTTTGCAGCAATGCATGAAAAACGGTTGTTATAAAAACTAGCGTGTCCGCCTGTAATGTGCAGATTTCTTGCTGTAGAGGATCTTAAGGAAGTATTCTGGTTGCAGAAAATGTGACCCTTGATATGCCTAAGGTTCATAACTCTATAGTTATGTTTATACTTAATGTAAGAACTATTTTACCAGAGAAACCCCTTCCTTATACACAAGGAAGAGGATCATATTTTGTGGTATGTGATGTTATCATTGTAGATCACGGAGCCCTTCAAAAGTGTTCAGTAGATAATATTGTTGTTGGGTTTTTATATTTCAAGTGTGATATATTTGGAATATTAGCTGACTTGTTAATGTTATCCTCATGTATAATTAACAATATGCAACTTCTTTGTTATATTTCTCAAATCGGAAGAGGGAAACCTCTTCCCCATATATCACTTTCCCAGGACAAAAAATAAGAAAAGTTTTGCTTACTTTGGGAGATATCCTGTTTTTAAAGTTGTGTATGTGGGGTTGCCATTTTGTATATAAGCGTTGGCATAGTGATGGCCGAGTCGAGACGATTTACTTTCTCCTTTTTATTATTATTTTGTTTTTAAATATTTTCAATTTATAAATAGTATACCAGTAAATGATGTCACTGAAACTAATGCCCTCATCATGATCATGTTTCAGAGCTTCAAATATTTTAGATTTAACATTTGAGAAGCCAATCTGTATATATTGCAGAAAATAAACATTTTAATAAAGAAAGAAAAATATAAAAAAATGAAGCCCAGGTGACTCGATGATGTCATATTTACCCATGATTAAATCTTCATTTGGGGGGGGGGGGGGCACCAGAAGGAACATTAAATCTGTGATATTTATGTATTTCTCTTAGCTGTTTGGGGAAAATGTTCTGACTGGTGTATAATCACATAGATCAATAATGATGGTTGGGTTTCTGTCTCTATTAGAAAGTACCCATTTGGTGTTGGGGTTTTTCTATCTATAAATGCAGCATTTTCCTGTGTTGACACCTCCCCCTCCCTTCCCTCCCCTCCCTCTCTCACTCCCTTCCCTCCCTCCCTCCTCTCCCTCCCCCACATCCCCTCCCTCCCTCCCTCCCCTCCATCCTTCCTCCCCTCCCCTCCATCCTTCCTCCCCTCCATTCCCTCAGATATTATCCCCTACCGCTACCCGAGTAAATTTCACTTCTTACAAGACATCATGGATAATATCAAAGATTATCACTTCTTGTAATTACGAGTTCACAAGTGGCGGACGCAGTAGGGGTGGGGGCATGCCAGGCGAAATCTTTAACCCCCCCCCCCTCCCGCACCTTTGAAATCCCATGCACGCCACTGGAATGCACCGCAAGTCGACATAAACATCATCAGTTTGAGCCTTCAGTGTATAGGAATAGCATGCAAATTTCAGCAGGATGCTTAGTTCATTTCTGCTTTCATTAGGTGAGTTATACAGTTTACTCTAAAGGTCTATAACCTCTCAATTTAATCGTGCTGAAATCATGGAAGTATGTTGGATTATTTGAGTAACAAATTATTAGTGACCCACCTTAAAGTGTTGGTGTACCGCTCCTTTAATTATTGATGCCCCTCCTTAAATTGTTGGTGTATCTCCTTAATTATTGGTGCCCCTCCTTAACTTGTTGGTGCCCTGCTCTTTAAATTATTGTTGCCCCGCTCCTTAGCTTATTGGTGCCCCTCCGTAAATTGTTGATGCACTGCTCCTGTATACTTATTGGTGCCCTCCTTAAATTATTGGTGCACTGCTCCTTAAATTATTGGTGCCCCTTCTTAAAGTGTTGGTACATTCATAGGGGCTCCCGACCTACAAAAAGTTTCTTGTATACGTGCTATTATACTTCTGAATATATACAATAGAAATATGTCTGTGTCGTTTCATTTGGTTGCTTTTTCATGCCTGTATAGGCTCCATCTAGAATGGCTTTTCTATAAAGAATCATAGATGTACTAATTACCAACGTTGTAGTAAAGTACTTTCATCCGAGTACCAAGTCCTTTCGTGTACCTGATGACCGAGTACAAAATACAATTGTCCGAGTTCGAGTTTTACCAGTACTTTTTCACCCCGAGTAGGCTACTTTTCGAGTACAGTACTTTTGATTTCTGTAATAATAATAATAATAATAATAATAATAATAATAATAATAATAATAATAATAATATAAGAATTTGTAAAGCGCGTTTATCCAGTTAAATAAAACAACTCAGAAGCGCTGCAGGAGCAAAGTACCCAAAAAATAATAATAATAATAATATAAGAATTTGTAAAGCGCGTTTATCCAGTTAAATAAAACAACTCAGAAGCGCTGCAGGAGCAAAGTACCCAAAATGGACACAACAGTTATTAAACAAATGGATACGCATTCATGAATAAGAACGTCTTGAGCTCTTTCTGGAAAGTTGACACATGCTGGATTGTTTTCAGACGTAAGGGGAGACTGTTCTAGAGCTGTGGAGCTGATCTAGCAAAGCAACGTTCCCCATAGGTGGAAGTGCGAATAGTAGGAACACAAGAACCTTATGCTTATAACTGCTCCATGGTGGGCCGACTGTACGCAAATATGATAAAACAATTGGATCATTGAGACATTGCTCGGATCTTGCTATTGCTTGCCAAATACAGAATGTCTCTTTCTGATATGAGAATGACAAAGTGGTAGTAGTAATTAAAACAACTTGATGATCTACACACAAGGTTGCTATAGACTGATAGTAACACCTAATGCAACCCGAGGCTCCGAATAGTTCAGTACCGTACGTAAAGTTAGCAACAATTTCACGCATTCGTCATTTTTGTATGCACAGTATACGTATACTGTACTTGCTCGGTTGCATGTATGGTGCTGCTGGTGTACAGAGACGCATGATATTCGGTATAGTTTACGATTACAGAGTGTTACAATGGAATGCCAAAGTGATTGAAAATATATATATTAAAAATATAATGTTCTTTTTCTTTTTACATAAGTACTCGTCCTGAGCGAGCACCAAACACTATAAAATGAATACTATTAATAATACTTCTGTGTTCGAGTTCGAGTACCAAATGACGAGTACTTTAACAAACGAGTACTTTTCACTATTGCTATCACCAAATACTTGCAAAAAGGTACTCGAGAACAGCTCGAGTACCGAGTACTTGTTGAGTACTTCAACACCGCTATTCCCACTAAACTGATACACACAATGTGGTTATAATCTGTGATTGTGCCGTATTGAAAATGTAGGCCGACCAGCAATGTTTGTAACTTGAAGCAGTCCCAAAATGGATATTTAATTAATTATTTCTTGCATTAATTTATTCGCTTTTTTTGTTTGCCGCCATGAAAAAATTGCATACAACTCCTGTTTTTTTTTTTACAATAATTAAAGGGTTAATAAACCGAACTCTAATAAACTGCATGTGTATGAAAGTACTATTTTATTTACATAGTCGAAGTAGGTTATGTATACCCAGAGGCGTTCGGAGAGCCCGGGCAATTATGTCACAGTTGGCCTCTTTATTATTTTTTCCAAATTCCTTAGTATCATGCATGAAAACGATAATACATTCAGCCATTTACCCATATTTCCCATGGCCCGCTCTGTTTCCAAGGTTTCCTAATTAGGCCTAATACACATATCATTTCTGCTATACCAAAGTATCATGTTTGATAGCGTCTATATGGTATAATCGAAAGGAGATAAGGGTACCGTAGTTAATAAAGATAGTGACCCAGGGATTGTTCAAGAAACGACTTGGAGTAAGTTCACAACAATAAATACAGAACTGAACTGAACAGATGACAATTCAACAATTTGCGCAGCTTTGTGTACGACGAACGTATGTCCTGAGACTAAGTACGACGAAGTAGACGGGAATAGTACGTGTTAGTAATTTCATTGAAGCTTCTGGCGCAATAAAAACGTCCAGAGTCCAGAATGAATCTAACAAGTCAACATGCTGATCCTAACAGCAATTTGCTCTTTGCAAACTTTAATCAAGATTTTTCGTAAGTAGTCTGCCTCCATACTTCGAGGAAAGTTTACAGGCAGATAATGGACTAAGCAAAGCCTAACAATAGTCACATAGTATGTTAGGTCTATAGCCTACCCTTTTACTTATACTGAGTAGGCAGGACTCATACTTCTAACTCAGTCTTAGACTAGACCCTGAAGTTAGGCTTAAGCCTAGATACATAATTACAAAATCAGTTGTTAGGCTTAACGTCATAGTTAACCAGACCACCCGTTATGCCCCAGCCTAAGTGGTAGCATTAGACAAAGCTGTTAAAATGACCACCAATACTTGTTTCTTCAGTAAGTAATAATATTAGCAACATTACTGATAGTACTTAGGGATCAGTAGCAGGCTCTAATTTAGTTTCAATCAGGCAAAGGCAATGAAAGTAATACTAATAGATCTGCCTCCTCTGCCCTTATGCTCTAAAGATTCCTGGAGTGACTATAGCATGTAGGGTAACTTCAGACTCAGAAATCTAGTCTAGCATCTGGATACAGGAATGCCCAGTCAATCTATTGAGTTACCAGAAAGGAACCGAAAATTCTTGTCAGATCTTATTGACCGGGCTTCCATGCATCTGGATGCTAGGATAGATATCTCAAGTGGCCCTACATGCTATAGTTGAACCAGACTTACACTGAAAATTTGTATTAATTACACCAAAAAGTTCCAAATCATCAAACAGCTGTAAAAGGGTAAATTACACATTTATCACATTGGTCAGTAGCCACATATAGTAGTCGCCAAAACTTATCTACATCAATCACCTGAGTGTTGTCTCGCATCTGCAACAACTAGACAACTTCATCAGTAGTAATAATACATATACCCTATAATGCTTCATTGCAATAAAACCATGGGAGAAGCTTACTACAAATAAATCATGAATAATACAAAAGCCTCTTCCCAAATTTGCAAAAAATGTTCCGACACAATTCTAAAACCTCCATTTCCATGACCGTGCTGAAATGGATAAGTATTGAATGAATCACTGTGGGCTACGTACTTAGTAGTTAGGCCTTACGGATCAAGTCTCATATCATGTCGATCAGGCTGTTCCATTTATTTGATCTGCAACTAAGTTATGTGAAGTGTCCTCCTAAATATAGTATGTGATAACAAAGCAGCTGACCACTGTAATTGCTCGAAAGTCCTGGAGGCTACAAAAATTAATTAATTTAGTTAAGGTAAGGGTTTTGAAGTCTTATTTTCAATATTATTTGAGAAATGATAAAACAACTTTGCCACTGTTAAACAACCCATAATGAAAATGGAAGAATTGGACCAGCATGATAGGTTCCTTTATCTGGTAAAACTTGAGGTTAGAGGTAGTAAAGGTTAGGCCTGACTAGCATGAAAAGTTAGGCCTGATTCTTATCAAGTCGAAGTAGATCTGAGTCCATGTAGTCAGAGACAGAATTGTCACTGAGAGTTAAAGGCCTTAGTTTTGAAGAATGGATAAATTTGTGAAATGTCGTCCATGTTCATACAATGGTTTATGATACGTCTTATGGTCTTTATTTCAAAAGCAGATTATGTACATAGCAAACCTCATCCTTTGTTATCTGATTCCCTTTACACAAGGAATCATTTAATAATATATTAGATAAAGAAGTGTATATTGTGATTATTTCTTTAGCTGCTGCATGGTTCCAGACTTTGTCCAATATAATATTTCATAAGATTATGCAACTAATCCTTTGTTATTTTCTCACACTGTAGATCACTAGCAGTTGGTACAAAGAATGGCTACAGACTGTTCTCTCTTTCAGCTGTTGATAAGCTTGAACAAATCTATGAGAATGGTGAGTCTAATTTAGTACACTGGATCAAATGAGATCCAGGCCTCATTTATATTAAAGATCATCAGCATTTGCTTCGAACTTTAACCCTCTTAAGGTTTCTAAAATTTCTGCAAAAATACCTTCCTGGGAGGATGCAACCCAAATTAGTCCTGGTCATTAAGGAGTGCTAGAAGTAGATAATAAAATGTCTCAATTAAAATGTTACGAAAGTGAAATGAAAGTTAAAAATTGCCTAGAACTTGAGAATGAGTGAACGTGATTTGACTTTCTTAAACATATTTGGGTTCGATTAGTGATGACCTTTGAGGAAAGTCTGCTTGACGTTTGCCAGACAAACTCGACCTCCCGTAAAAGTCTGTCTTATTTTAAACGCTGAGATTGCTTCAGTCAGGTTAAAGTATGGCACCAGGAACAATGGAAATAGACCGTGTAAAATTTCTTCAAACGTTTTGAAGGGAAACCGTACAAAACAAAGATTAAATTTGTGAGCCATTAAATTGTCTAACTCCTTAGCTTAAGCCGGATTGTTGTAGCCGCACATACACTGTACATAGATCTGTTAGTTATAATGTGGGGTATCCACTGGGATGTGACTTTTACTTGGATTGGTAGGTCCAGCTATAAGTTGATCCAGGCGGCATGATTGATTTTCCAACAGGACAGATGCAAGGTATATCTGAAGGCTACTACTGGATATAACAAGTGATTGCTCAGAAAATCTCGATAAGGATCGTTCATCGAAAAATTTAGTCACGAATCATTGTGCAACATTTAACAACATGTCAAATATGCCATTGCAAATAGTTGTTGTTAAAGTTAGTTCTTGCCAACTGCAATATCGTTAAGGCTTAATTGGATATAAAATGTCCACTCAAACGTTTTGGAAATATTGCAGCAATTGTTTTAGCTGGTAAAATTGATTCTTCAATTGGAATTAACTGTAACAGAATGTCAAACGGAATGTCTTTTAACTGTAAATAGTTGGCAATCTTTTCGTCCAGCTCAGAGGGTACTATTGATCACCCAGTTATCTATTAAAGTCAATTCTGATCTTCAGACAACCTTCCAAATGATGTCTGTTAGTATTTTTTCAGCCTAAAGATTCACACGTCGTCTCATTCCCAATAGATACGAGTGACATTTGCATCGTGGAGAGGTTGTTCTCCAGTAGCCTCGTTGCAATCGTTAGCCTTTCTGCTCCGAGGAAACTGAAGGTGTGTCACTTCAAGAAGGGCACTGAGATTTGTAACTACAGTTATTCAAACACCATTTTAGCAGTGAGACTTAACAGAAAGGTAGGCGATAATATCTACTTGATTTTGAAAATACATGGTTTAAAACTGGTCGTTATTGTCATCTAACTAATGATTGTAAAACTACATTGCCCTTCTGCTAGAATTACTTGAATCCTCAATATAAACATTTTCTAAAAATGCTAGGAAAAATTCTTCTTGCCCAAGAGGGTGCAATTAACTGGTATATAATTGGCGTATTTAGGCAAAAGGAGGCAAACGCCCAACCATTATCATTATCTTATATAATAGAGATATTTGTGACAGAAAACCATGATAATAGTCATGTTGAGGGAGGGGGGCTGCTATTTTGTCAAGTCTGTAATGGCATAGTACCACAAGGAGAAAATGCCTATTCTTTATCTTTGTATTTTCAAAGTTTCAAGGTGATTTCAAGCTGTTGATACCAATTGACACCAATGCCAGCTTCAGGTCATTTTAAGAACTATAATATTTCGTTTAAGATTCAGCAATTGCAACACTATGAAATCTGTGATACCTCCCAAACAGAAAAAAAGAGATTTTTCGTAAGAGCAGTTTGGAACTATTTCCTCAGAACATGCATCTCGCTGAGAAACTAGGCAAATGATGTAGATGGTTGGGTTGTCTTTTGTATTTAAGTGAATAATACTGAACACCCTTATTGCTTTATGCAAAATAAATTTGGCCTTGATGCATTTGCTGTGAAATTGTTATATAATTACCCTGGTGTTTTTGGTGGTACTGTCTTTTGAAAAGAAAGAGACATTCTTGAGGATCAAAACATCCTAAAGTAAAAGCAACTAGCTACCAGCATATTTTGTAATTTGCACGTGAGTGATAGACACTGGTATGCAACTGCCTGCACTGGGGCTTGTTTAACCAATATTTACTAGACCTTTCCTGAGTTAGCTAATATGTCTCTCTGTAGTAATGAACACCCAAGAACTTTAGGCATCTGGCAAATAGTAACCCTTACAGTGTGGATGATACTACATACTGTAAATAGCATAGTCCTTTGGGCACAATGCCAAATGTTTGTGTGACATGACTTCAGTCACTGTCCATTTATTGTCAATCAAAACCTTCTGAACAATACCACTCTGTGCTATACGTTAGGGGTTCTCAATAAACCAATTCCGGCTCACAAGTGATTTCGATCCAGCCTGCTATAAAGAGTATTGCCTAAATTCTTGCATAAAGCAGGCATATGGACCCATTTTGCCTTAGGCTTGAAGCATCCTGCCGTCACACCCTGCAAATTTTCTCAATGTAGCAGTTAGTGAGATTTTGTTTCTGTCTGGCTATTTACTAGAATCCCTTTTTGTAAAACTTTTCTGGCCCTTGCAAAAAAAAGAAATTGACTGAGAACCCCCCCCCGGCATACATCAAAACTAAACACATACTTTATCCAGGTTTGAAGTTGTTAGAAATAATTCCATGTACACGTGATGTGCTCTGTCATTTAGCTCAACTTTTGAACCGCAGTAAAGAACACATCTTTACACTATTTTATTTTAACTACTTATCAATTTCAACTACTGTGAGTGACATGAGATATCATTTTATACTAATCTTTCCATCAACAAAAAATAAAAAAGAAAAAAGATTGAACTATGTATTAATAAGGTATGAAATGGTTTCCTTCTTTAACATGAATCCAGAGGTTAATTGTGGCTCTAGAAGAAAGCTTGTATATTCACAACATCCGGGACATGAAGGTGCTTCACACAATAAGGGACACTCCGCCAAATCCAGAAGGGCTTTGTGCTCTGTCAGTCAATGGAGACAACTGTTACCTGGCCTATCCAGGCAGCAACCAGGTAAAGTTTACTCTAGTGTAGTTCAAGTATCGTGTAAGATTTGAATGTAACAAATGGTTGAAAAAAGAAATTATTGCAACTCCGTACTATGGAACACTTGACATTTTTCTAGATTGTCCAAATGGCTGTTGTGATAACCTGATATATATATATATATATATAGGTACATAGATATATTTTCACTTCTTTTCACTCCAAACGTGCCATTTGGGAGAAAATTGACACAGCAACTGAAAGTTTTTATTGACATTTTAGCTTGTTCAACATAAATGAAACAATAGAACTTCTCACATGTCTTTTCCGTTCTTTGTCTTCATTATTCCATGAATTTCTCTCTTTGGAATACAGAACAATTCTGCTTGACATGGCTGTGTGCCTTTCTACATGATTGTTGAACCTTAAATAAAAAGCCTCCATTGATAATGATCTAAAGATAGACGACAGAGTTAAAGACATCAAAACCATTTTGTAGGTTGTATATCTTGCTTGATGGGTATAGCCTGCAGACTTGAAGTGAGCCTGTACTCATACCGGTACATGTACTCTTATTCTAGGATAGTTGCATGTGCTGGTACTCGTACCGGTACATATACTTTGTACTCATATTCTAGGATAGTTGCTTGTATCTGTAGTCATACTGGTACATGTACTCACATTCTAGGATAGTTGCCTGTACTTGTACCGGTACATGTTCTTGCATTCTAGGATAGTTGCCTGTACTCGAACCGGTACATGAACTCGCATTCTAGGATAGTTGCCTGTGCCTGTATTCTTACCGGTACATGTACTCGCATTCTAGGATAGTTGCCTGTAGTTGTACCGGTATATGTACTCGTATTCTAGGATAGTTGCCTGTACTCGTACCAGGTACATGTACTCGCATTCTAGGATAGTTGCCTGTATTCATACCGGTACATGTACTCGCATTCTAGGATAGTTGCCTGTGCCTGTATTCTTACCGGTACATGCACTCGCATTCTAGGATAGTTGCCTGTAGTTGTACCGGTACATGTACTCGTATTCTAGGATAGTTGCCTGTACTCTTACCAGGTACATGTACTCGCATTCTAGGATAGTTGCCTGTACTCATACCGGTACATGTACTCGCATTCTAGGATAGTTGCTTGTACTCGTATTGGTACATGTACTCGCATTCTAGGATAGTTGCTTGTACTCGTACCGGTACATGTAATCACATTCTAGAATAATTACCTGTACTCTTACCAGGTACATGTACTTACATTCTAGGATAGTTGCCTGTACTCGTACCGGTACATGTAATCACATTCTAGAATAATTACCTGTACTCGTACCGGTACATGTACTCACATTCTAGGATAGTTGCTTGTACTCGTATTGGTACATGTACTCACATTCTAGGATATTTGCCTGTGCTGGTACTAATGGTCCTCATTGATTTGTACCCGTACTAGGGCATTTGGAAGCCTAGTGTAGATACCAGTGCAAGATTATGTACTCACACATTTTAAGCCTTGTACTCATACTTGTACTCCTATAGAGGATAATTCTGCTGGTACTCAAACTGGTGCTGTTGTACCCTTAACTACAAGTCTGATCACCTGACCAGGTTGCTTATATCAAAAGTGTAATCAACATCCAATTATGTTGCAGATGTTGTGTGGAGGAAGTTATGAAGCTTGTGCTCAACCTTTGTGTTCAGTTTTTGTTGTTTTGTTTTTCAATTACTCCACACTGGAGCGTCCTCTGACAATATTGTACATGCATCATAAACCTATAAATTCTTATACTAACAAAAACATTTATGCCATATGCCTTCATATTCGGTAGGTTGGAGAAGTGCAAATATTCGACACAGAGAATCTACGTGCAGTGACCATGATTCAAGCTCATGATAGCCCACTAGCTGC
>KN891926.1:32256-47111 GCA_000934455.1 Apostichopus parvimensis
CTGCTTCATCATCACTAGGATTGTTTTAAAGTCTACCAAATCTATTGACTTACTTTAACTACCTAAATAGCAAACTCTACAATGAAAACTTAGCTTATAGACCCCTATATTAAAGACCTCCTTCTAAGCTATACTATTACCAAAGTTCATTACTGTCCTAACAAACCTCAATTCTCTTCATTTTACTTCCCCATAGTCTACTCTTTTCCTTCAGTGACACATTGCTTATACCAAGTTTCAGTAAAATTCAACTAGAAAGGAATTCCCATCTGGAACATCTGTCTCCACCACCAAATAAAAACATTCTATTCAATTTATAACAGATTGTTCCCCTCTGACTTATTGGCCAATTCCCCCAAAGGATTTCGAACAGGATGTAAACATACCTGCAAAACGATTTCCGATTAGATAATATACTTAACTAATACCTGTGACTCCTATTTGAACATTAGTGGTATGTGTACAATTTCGTTCGTGATTATTAAGAAAAGATTGTTTGAAACAGAGATTTTTTTAAACATATTTTTACAACTCTGTTTTTGTCCTCTTCTCTGTCTCTCTCTCAAGGCTGCCAAAGCCGAGGGTATTAATTGCTGCAGCTGATGGTTATTTGTATATGTACAATCTAGATCCATCCGATGGTGGTGACTGTACTCTTCTCAAGCAGCATAGGTAAGTTTACCAGAAATCATTCCGCGTTAAATGCCAACCGGTTCTGTCGTTACACGGGGAAAATGTTTCACGTCATAAGAATCCCCTACGTTTTCAATTTTGTGTAATTCATTTTTTGATATAGTGTACAACTCTGGAATTAGACCAACCAGGATTATTTCTGGCTTTTGCGTGTTCCGTCTCCAAACCCCCCCACCCCCACCCACCCAAACAGGCCGCTACGATAGAAGGATGATTCAAATCAGCGTCCACCCAGTTTGTCAGTGACCAAGTCTGAAGCGATTCCTTTTTTTAAATGGTCTCATTAAAATGGCAGAAAAATGAGTCAGAAGTCATATTGAGAGTGTTATGGTGAGGTTATGTGTTATGGTGAGGTTGGTTGCAGTACATTAGCTATTTCTCTGAAACACTCTCGGTGCCCCTCTTTAACGAACCTGATTATCTTCTTGATGAGGTTTGGTCCGCAAGAATAGTTGAAGGTTTCATAGTGCATGATAAACTCTTCTAGTTTTTGTCATCAGTGTTGAAGGTGTTGGTGGGCTTGATGTCATTTAAGTGAACGTTTCGTTCGAAACTCAAAAGGAACATAAATTGGCAACGTTTTTTAGAAGACTTGAGTTTTGTCTTCTTTTGTCTGCTTTTAAACAATTGTTAAAGGGAAAGTCTGAATGGATCTCTTTACTCCATCGATATACGTTTGAAGTTTAATCCAAAGCAGTGGGTGAATTCTGCCCGTTGCAGCAGTTGGGAAGCTTCTTCTTTTTTTATTATTTTAGCTTTTGTTTTTCTTTACCTAGCACAATAGTGGTCATGTCAAATGTCAGGAGCCATGTTAACTTGTGAAATTTTTGCCAAGCTTCATTTCAGTTCAAAGCCAAGATTAGCCCAAAATATTTGAAGATTTTCCCCATTAAAAGGAATTAGATGGGAATTGGCCGACATGCTTGCATAGTTTTTTAAGAGTACAGTGTTGCGATGAGCAGCAGAAACTCAGATTGTATTGATATGTAGATCTCACCGGTACACACTGACAAAATAGGATGGCTTCCTTCGATAGTTGTGCGATGACATGAAAGCTGTTACAAGTCACTTCAGGGATATCGACTGAGCTACGACATTGCTAATGCTCTAAAGTTTTACAAGTTTTCAATGTAAACACGCACACACTGGTACTTTAAAAAAAAAAGCACCAACAGATGATACTCACCAAACATGGTGACCTAAACAAGGAAACGGTGATAAACGAAATGTTCTTTCTGTGTCTCTCAGGTTAGACGGCCAGCAAGATCCAAACATGCCGATGAGTCAGGGAGACGAGAGTGGAGATGGAGAATCAGCCGAAGGAGGGCATCCAGCCGGTAGATCGGAGTCGCCTCTGCCGACCTTTGCAGACGTCGCTCAGAAGAGCGCTTCTAGGACGTCGCCCATGAGGAACACAGGTACTACATCTAGGGTGTATATGATCTATTATGTACTTCACTCCTCACTTACCTGTCTCCTCACAACGAATGCATACTCTCTTTACCAGGTCTAGAGCTCTCTGGTAACATTTAAGCAAAAGTTATACTCTTTAAGGGACAGGCCCATACAGGTCTACTGCCCTCCTTCTCATTCTACCACCCAAAATGTTCTGGGAGCACACAATGAGAGTGGAAAAGCTGGGTCATTAAAACCGTTCAGATGATCCTTGTTAGAGTGTCATAGTCAGTAATCAGAAAATTTGTGTGTCCCACAAATTTGATGTAATGCTTTTGCTTGTCAACGTCCAGACTGTTGAATTCTATGCCTAATTTCTTTTTTTTCTTTTTTTTTTCTGGTGTGATTTTGGTTGTTTCAAAATAACAGTTTAAGTTTAAAGGTAACTTGATAGTAGCAAAGTCAACATGTAGTGGGTGTTTAACACTGACCCACATCACTTCCATCAATACTTTACAAGTTTAGTCATAAAACTTTTAAATGTTGTACATTCTAATTTGCCAGATAGGGTCATCTAGGTTTTTGTTGTTGTTTTGGAGTCCAACATTTTCATGACTACCTCATAATATTATGTACACTTGTTGAGAAGAGGATAATTAATATCTGATTCTTTTTTTTTTACACATTGGCTCAAAGTTTCAACTTTGGGAAGATTTTGCTTGCAGAACCTATTACTTGAAATTTTCATATTTCCACAATTTGGTTTCAATACTTCTCTATTTGGTTGTAATCAGTTCATGGAGTTAAAAGATGCCTTTAGTCTTGTTTATTATTATTCCTTTAATCTTTATTTGTCATTTGTCATCGCTCCAGTTCTGTAAAGACATATCTATACATCTCAGCGACCGCTGTTAATTCCATTTCCAACCTGGAGGGCGTTGTGGTCAAGTGGTTAAGTGGGTGGACTTGTGATCTAAGGATTACAGGTTCGAGCCCTGGCCAGATCATTGCGTTGTGTCCTTGGGCAAGGCACTTTATCTCCATTGCCTCTCTTTACCCAGGTGTATAAATGGGGACTTGCAAGGTGACTTGTAAATATAGTTGCGTGCGCCGGTTTGTGGCTGCACCCTATGGGAAGTCCCCTAGGGGACACGTGGCTGTGGTACACTGTGGTGCCCCAGGAGAGATGGTTTGAATTGTGCACACTTTGGTGTGTAGGTGTGACAAGTTACTAATGACCAGGGTTAAGTACAGCGCGGCGAGACTTTATTGTAAGTTGCGCTATATAAGTACTGTTAATTATTACTACTATTATTTCTTCTCTCCAGGAGAGGCGACCGTGGCCGGAGCCGGTGCTCCCTGCACGGAAGATTTACTCAGCCAGGCGGTAGACCACGTTCCACTCGCAACAGGACTCAATACCCTACGATTAGACGACGATGACGAATTCCCACCCATGATACACCATACCGACCCTTCTTAGCACCCGTTCTCGGGGTTGCCACAACTCCCTCGTATCATGCTCGTGCTGATGGGGAGGAAGGGGACGGGACAAGAAAGGTCTACAAGTGACTGCTGCAGTGTTCATGTGATCGCTTGCATCCTGCGAAGTCTTTTTTTTGTTTTTTAATTCCCTCGTTAGAGCTTCGTTGTCTTTATGCCGAGTCACAGAATATTTCTGGATTGTGGCTCGCCACGGAGCATCGCAACTCTCCGAGGGATTGCGTGGAAGGCCAAGTATTTGTACTTTTGATTTAAAAATGAAAAAAAAAAGTGTACGGCCTGTTTTGACTGTAAAATGCTTCTGTGGGCAGTTTTATGCGCAGTAGGTGAGGTCAAAGTTGGACAATTTCATCCAGGCTTCTTGTGAACTTTATGCTTGATAGTGTAATTGTGTTGGTGCTGTTTAAATTTACTTCAAATCAAGGAAGGGAGTGAACTATTTAGGAAGCTCGGGGTAGAAATGGAACATGATCATCCTATGGAACAGTGTTTTCTACCTACAACTGTTGTTAGGGGTGAATTTAAGATATAAAAGAGGGGAGAGGGGGACAGGAGGGGTGATTGACCATAGGGTCTTTGATGGCGGCTCCAATATTGTAGGGTGGGGGTAAAAGTTTAGATGGATAGTAGTGCATTCTGAGCCATGTACAGGCTAAGGTTCAGGTTCAGGTTAAATTAGGGTTCAGGTTAAATTAGGTCTATGTGCAAGGTTGTCCAGTATTAACTAATTTTAATTTTTTTATGTGGGGTGAAATAGGTGACTTGTACATCCCCCCACACCCAACCCCCTCCCCCCCCCACACACACACACACACACCATCCTGGATCCGAGCCTGTCTTAGATTTATAAAATCCTGTCCACAGGTTTGTTGTATGTTGCACGGAAAATGCTTTCAAAACTTGGAGTATCTGCAGCTTTGCTATGAGGCCTGGCATTAATAATCATTTCATATATATCAATATATCATCTGAATTACATGAAGGGGGAAAAGATATGATAAACAATAACCCTGTAACTGCCTGACACAGTCAGTCGTAGTGATGCTCGTGTGCATGAAAATTGTGTATCGGTGAGGTTTGCTCGGAGGAGGGACATAGTCCCGCCTTAGCTCTGTAAAATGTAGAAAGAAAACGAAAAACTGATCCGTTGTTTAGAGGCATTTTTATAGCCATATGGAATTTCTATCATCTATTAGTTGAAGTGAGTTAGTCACTATTGTCACAAATATCTCCATTAACAAGTTATTTTTATTTTGAAATTAAACCTGTCAAATTTCTTGCTACATTTGGTTGCGTAGCGTCATTGGAATATTTAATTAACACACGACCGAGTTTAAAACAAAACAAAAAAAACTGTTATATCCTTCCAGTTTGTTATAAGCTTGCATCTTGAAATGGTAATACAGTATCTTTCTCCTATTTCTGTACTTGAAAGTTTCTGGAAGGTCATTTTGTAAAAGCATGTTTGATCTTAATTCACTGACTTTTTATGATGTGTGCTTCCCTTATAGTTGGTTGTATAGGTGTTGGCAAAAATGATGACTACATTATCAGATTGCAAGGTTGGGGGGGGGTGGTGAGTAGGGGGAATGTGCGTTTCTAATTTCCGTCAGTTTATCATCATGATCGGTGTAGTGCAAAGGAAGTTCCACGGAAAGAAATTTGTATTATGTGAGATTATCATGATGTACATTTCATCGTGTAGTGCCAGATATAGCCACTTGGGAGCAATCTGGTTTGCACCTAGGGTATGTCAAATTAAGTGGTTATCGCGGTTGCAGAAGAGGGTTCAATCTGGGATGAGGGTGGTTTGGGGGGGGGGCGGTGGGGGAGATGAGGCACAATCCTCAAAGGGCAGTCGGACATGTGACTTTGATTTGAGAATTTTTCAATAGATGGGCACTTTCTTTTTTTTTCTTCTTTTCTCAACAAAATGTCACTTTCTTTTAAATGACAACAAAGCACTCCATTATTACAGACATTAAAGGGCAAGTGACCCCCCCCCCCCACTCCTGACTCTGCCCGCCTTTTCGCCAATATTATAATAACACATTCATAAACAATGCAATTGAAAGTCAAGAAAGTTCAGTAGTGTCTCTTTCCTCCGTTGTAACTTTGGTTAAACTGTGCGAGGAATTTCGAACCTCTTTGAATTGACTAGATGTTTCATATGGCTGTGCATTTTGCATCAAAACTTATAGAGACTAACTTGATAGGCTATTGACAATAGTTGACATTAATTGTTAAATTTTTTTTTTCAACAAGTGTCCTTGTTTTCTGAAGGGCCGGACGGTTTGAATTTGTTTTGTTACGGTAATTGCATTATTACTGAAGGCTTGTTCCAAAGTTGCGTCAATACCTTTGTGGAGGTGGAGGGGGTGTTGTGTGGGTGGATGGGTGGGTGGGCGGTGAGTTGTTGGAAAGAATAAGCTGTGATTATATATGATAGTTTGGACCCCTGGTTACACTGTTGTAGGAAAAGAACCATTTTGCAAAGTGCTCTCAATTTTCGTCTGTCCAAATCTTTTTATTTTAATTCTTCTTCTGACGAATTTTTATCATTTTTATATAGGATTAAGCACATTATCTTGCCTTTTTTTTTTTTTTTTTCCTTGTTAAAGATAAACATAATCCAGATTTTTTTTTTACACGTTAAAACATTTTACACTCTTACAATCGATTATTATCATATGCAGATAGATGTATCATTTATTTATTACATTATTTTTATTTTAATTAAAAAATGAAAAAACAAAAGGTACTTTTTAAGAGGAGTTAATTATTTCTAGCTGAATGTTTATTGTATCTCATAGAAATTTGTATATAATGGATGATAAGTATTATTAAGTTTATTAAGTATAACATGCTTTGGATCCTTGAATTATATAATCCTGGTTTTATGCATGATTTAGCTCAGATCTCAGTAGCTCAATGTTAATTTTTTTTGGGGGGGGGATTTTTTTTGGAGGGGGGCAGTCTTTACTTACAAATGCCTAGTCCACTACATATCAAGGTTTCTGCTGCACAAGTAGGGATATGAGAACTTTTATACAGAAGATGAGACAGAATTAATATTATTTATTCAGAAATGGCTCCCCTGGCCATATGCCATGTTTTACAACTTGGATGTGTTTGAAAAGGATTTCAAAACGTGCTGAATGTGCCACAGTCCAAGCATGATCGATGAATTAATTATTCCGCATTCATATCTGTAGGTCTTAGAAATTTGTTATTAAGAAATGTTAATAAAAAATGGAATATGTCTTAATATAAATATTACAACTAGTCGTCAGTTGTAGGTATGAAAACGAGAGTTTTGTTTTTGGTGAAATTTTGAAGGTGTAAATCTCTGGAAAGAATGTTAAAGTGAGATATTACTTGAACACATTTTAAAGATCACAGATTAGAGGTCACAGATAATAAAGAGATTAGATATTAGAATTAGCATAAAGTGAATGCATTAAAAGCCTCGGTGCTTGCAGTCATGCTAAAGACAGTCATTGTGCCTGTGTGGAAACCCATGCTGCAAACGATCTGAAATTTGAAGAATTTTGTATAGATTTAGCAGAAATCAGGACATCATCCTGTACAATAGAAAACCCACGGTCAAATGAAGGACTGATCCTATTTTCGCACCAGTCGGTTTGTATTTTACATACTTAACCGTAGGAAACCACGGTCAAATGAAGGACTGATCCTAATTTCGCACCAGTCGGTTTGTATTTTACATACTTAACCGTAGGAAACCACGGTCAAGTGAAGGACTGGTCCTGCTATCACACCACTTGGGTTTATAGTTTCCTTAAATTGTCATGTGAAACCACGGTCAAGTGAAGTACTGATCCTACTTTCGCACCAGTTGGTTTGTATTTTACATACTTAACCGTAGGAAACCACGGTCAAGTGAAGGACTGGTCCTGCTTTCACACCGTTGGGTCTGTATCTTCCTTATTGAACCATAGGAAACCACGGTCAAGTAAAGGACTGCTTTCACACCACCTGGTTTTCTAGTTTACCTACTTTCTTGGATTTTTTACAATCTTCTGGGATATCGTTTTCCCTAATTTCACTCTTGATTCCATTAAAATTAAAAAAAAACAGCCAATATTATGTTCGTGTAGGAAAGCACAAAGTACTATGCAGAACCATCTTCTATCTTTTATTTTCTTCTTTCCTATATATCTTCTTTTTTTTTCTTTATTTGATATTTATGATCCAATCCGTCTAATAAATCAAATCCATTTGATATAAAGTTTGGGTTAGAATATATTAATTTTATTTAGTTGAAAATATTACACAACTTATGATAATAAAAAAAAAATAATAAAAAAAATTGATAGTAATAATAATGATTTTTTCTTGGTCGTTGTTTTGTTTAAATAAGGTTTTGTTTTTCTGTTCAATTGTTGTAAATTGATACTGCATGCAATAACTTTTTTTTCTCTTTCTTTCAAATGTTTCTTCACAGAATGGACATTCTGCGACTTACCACTGAATTGCCCATGTATTCGATCAAATTAAACAAATTAAGTAATGTGGTTGAATTGTTAAAATTCTAAACTACTAATGCCAGGTTTTGAGTTGATTGCCTCCCAGAATGATTAAGTATGACATATATATTTATATCATTATTTTAAGACAGGAGTTGGGACCTGAAGGGATGGGGAGGGGTGGTGATGGTAGGGTTAGAGGGAGGACAGGGGTGATTTATGACATTTTGATATTTTAATATAATGATTTCATGTACATTGTACCACAGATATGCAAAGTGCGACCCTCTACTTTCCGTGGCAGTTTCTGTGGCATGCAAGGGTTTTTGAGAGAACCCTATATTATATGTAAATTGTAAATCTCCTTTTTTTTTTTTTTTTTCGAGATAAAAAAAATTGTGACAAAACGAACCATCATCAAAATTGCGTATTTATAACTCTGATGTAATGGATCTTAGGCTGAGGGTGTTTCCCTTTGGTGATATAAGGAAATAAGCTATTCCCAGCCAGTCTACGGCCTGTGTGACTGCTTGAGTATTGGTAATCTTTGTATCATTTTGAACAATAGGAAAAATTATCATAGATGCTTTTATGCCCTGAATTGGAATAGTTTTTAAATATGATATTTGCTGGTATTTATCGTAAAAAAAAAATACTATCCATGATTGCTGTATCATGCCTGTATACGACATTGTAAACATATAGGTGGGGTTTATTCCTGGATGATAAGGTCAAAATACTAGTCTATCGATCGGTCATTGTCAGAAAAAAAGGTTAAACAATAACTAGGAATGAAAAAGTAAGACCAGTACAGAGCCGGATTCCCAATTCAGATATCTCTCGTGAATGTCTTTCCTTTGTACACTTAGATTCCAAATTATTTGTCTGTCATTTTTTTGGGGGGGGGGGGGAAATAATTTTGTCTGCCTAATTAACTTCTGTCATCCATGTTTGTGGCTATGGTAGCAATTCCACGATATCATTAATACTGGTTTATGTCAAAGACGTTAGGAAGCGATGCAATTTACCGTCTGCTTATTTGACAACTTTATCCGGCTTTCGTTAAGTTTGAAGCACGTTGACACGGAATACGGCTTGGACTATTCATTTAGTGCAGGTGAACTGAAAATAATTTTTTTTGTTTCATAATGTTTTTGTTTTTTTCCATTTTTGTTATCAATAATTTTTATCTGCAGATGATCATTAAAGCATGTTATCAATGTTAACCATTTCTTGTCCAGTTATTATAAGCTGTAAGATTGTATGATATGATAAATAAACAGCATTAAGGATATAAAGAAAAATAATACAAGTTCATTCAAAGTTTAACATTTTTGTTTTGCGTTCCCTCTCATTTAATTTTTTGTTTGTTTTTGGCTATCTCTCTCATATTTTTAAAGTTGTTGTTTGTTTGTTTGTTTGTTTGTTTACATGACGTCAGAGTCATATGTCAGTACCTAAGTTTTGTATTTTTCATCGGGACACTTGCAACATTTTAACCGCATTTGTAACATCATTTGATATGAAAAACTCATTGGAGAAAGTGATGTCAAAGGTTATAATTCCTGTTAACAAATGCTTTCCTTACTGTCCCAAAATTCCCAGACAAGAAGAAATGACACCTTTTTTTTTTAATTGAAAATAATTTCTTCCATTTCTGTGCAATTTGCCAGAATATTCGCACGCCTTGCGAGAGAGGGGTGAAGCGAGTGACTTAAGCACGTGGCCCGTGGTCAAGCAGAGGGCCCGGGAAGTTTGGAAAAATAATGTATTCTCTTTTTTTCATTGCCATATTAAAATGAGAGATTTCAAAATGGATGCCCGGTTATATACGTAGATATCCCAGAGCCCGATCGCTGCTCTCGAGGCGACAAAACACGCCGAGCTGTTTCACGGTGTAAACGAAAGTAGGCCTATTATAGTATGTATGTATGGCATGTCTTCCAAATATATATCGACATTATTTTCAGCTGCTATATCATAATTCAAACGGACGTTTTATAGATATTAATACAACGCAGTGCAATATCTATAGCGTACAGTTCTAATATTACTCCTTCAGGGATGGGGTGTCATTATATAGTGATAGTCACGTGCATGTTGCCATGGCAATGACAAGAAATGGACGCGTACTTTCAATATGATATTATTATGTATTTGACCTCAACTGTGATCATCGCCACACGGTTCCTCCTGTGTGTTGCCGTGTCGCATAGGTTTGGGGTACACTGGCCTACATCTTAATAGTACATAAATATAGCCATGTTTGTATGCAAGACGACACCAACCTGATATAGACATTTCTATAGAATTAACCTCGGCTATTATACCCTTGCGAACATTCTTTCAGTCTTGATTTCTACATGTTGGTAAGTAAATGTCGTTCACGGTTGTTTTATCATTGTCCCGTTAGATAGACTCACTCGTGTTATTACGACAAAGTTCTCCATTACCTTGCTAATTCATCCCAACACTCGAGAACGGAATACTGACATTATGTTCAGTGTTTAAGTTATCTGTGACGCAGTCTGGCTTGGAATTCTCAACATATATAGGCCTATTTGATTTCTTGCATATTCTCTAGATGTTTGTGTGTAAGAATGTGTGTAAGTATGATGAATAAGTTTGTATAAGATGTGTAAGTAAGATGTATAACATATGCAAGTTTGTGTGTAAGATGTTTGTGTGTGGGGGTGTGAAGTAATTGCTACATAGGAAAATATTTTTCTAAAAAGTTTTTACTGAGGCCAAAGCATGTTCATTGTTCAATCTAAGTTTGTCGCAGAGAAAGGGCGTGCATGGATCCCAATAAGGGGGGTAAACTTGCAAATATATGTCCTATATTTCCTTCTATGATAACCGACACCTCCCAATCATGAAATCGTATTAGAATTTCATCTCGCTAGTGAGCAATTCTTAATTAGGCTTGAAAGCTCCATCGTTTGGATAATAATTAATCAGCAAATGATAACACTAATTAACCCTTTACATATACCGCAAATAGGTAGATAGTAGGCCTTCTGTGTAGAAAGCTCAGCGTATGGTAGCATGCGGTAGAAATTAACACTGTGTATTTGCAACTAACATTATATATATAGTGATGATTAAATACATTCCGGTTTCTTTCCCTTGACGTTATCCTGCACGACTCACTCTGCTACATTAAAACGTACTATAGTTTGGCATTGTTGTCATTACCACAAACGGCCAATTGCAGTGTGTTTCCATCGATTTGATATTTAAACTGGCTATGGGGACATGACATTTTTTTTGCTCATTTTGCATCGAAAACATGTTTTCATTGATATATTAATCTCGTGACCTGCATATGACCCGACATAAAATCCCAGTCAACTTGAACGATTGTTCTAT
Source organism: Apostichopus parvimensis (assembly GCA_000934455.1). Classification (NCBI taxonomy): domain Eukaryota; kingdom Metazoa; phylum Echinodermata; class Holothuroidea; order Aspidochirotida; family Stichopodidae; genus Apostichopus; species Apostichopus parvimensis. The sequence continues at coordinate 43,710 of KN891926.1, forward strand.
TCTATACACTACGTGTGAGATCAAGAAACAGCGGTCCCTTAGAAAGAACTCCTTGGTTACAATCATTGATACTTTGATGTGAGAAATTCCATTGTCTGTTTGAACAATGAGGAGATGTCAGCCTCTGTGCTCTTTATCGATCCTTATAGGTTGTGCCTAAGTCCTTCATTGTTCAAAACATTAGTAAGTAATTCACAAAAATAGTAAGGTTAGAGTAAGTAAGGTAAGGTAACTTGGGTGACTTAATTCTCAGGTAAGATTCATTCCCCTCTGTAGCCGCGTTAGAACAACCTTCAGATGTACAAGAGACCGGCGTATCGATAAAAAAACCGTTTTGTTCGGAACCTAGCTCTGGTTTTATATTTAGGTAAGTTTCTATGATGGTGATCTTTTGGGACTTTTAAATGGTGACGTCATCTCTTAGTCAACGTTTTGTTGACATAGTTTTACAGTGTCTTAAAAGTAGGCCTAAGTTATCTCACGTCAGGACATCACAACTGGTATAGAAATTATAAGAAGATTCAATTGAACACCAATTGAGTCTTCAAATTGCGGAATATTCCAAATGGTAAGTATCTGCATATATCTAAGATTTCTTAATGTTTAAATTAGCTTATAAACTACGAAGAACTTCATCAAAAAGTTATTCTAACGTATGCGTCATTCCATGTTTTCAGCCCGGGATTGGAATTCAGACTACCAGGAAGGCGCCGTCCCTTGGGATAGACCATTGTTTACTGATTAGCCTACTTCGTGGTGTGTGGGTGTTATATTAAAAGGCCTAGTCAGTGACACACACTACTGCTAGATATATAATAACTTGGTCAAAACCTAGTTTCACACGAGCTATACTCCAGTACAATATTTCTGTGACAATTCTTTGCAATATCTGTTGGTAATTATGAGGTATAAATGTATAGAGTTTGAGACAATGTACATAATTTACATGTTCATTTCTTCTGAGCAAGTAATTAAAGTAGTTACGGTGTCATCGAGCGATGCTTTTCGCTTCCCTTTATAGTCCTTTAAGGGCGCGGTGTCAGTAGCGATGGACTGGATTGGGACCCGCCTCAAGAGGGGGGGGGGGGGTTATGTATAATGGTCCGGTCCCGGACATATTTTCGTCAGACTATCTCATAAGAAGAATGTTGGTTTCCTTACTGGGACATCATTGTCTAGTTCACTAGGCTGGCCCTTTGCAATATTTGCAAGGTGTTTAATTGCTTACTTAAGTAAATAGGCATATAGTCAGAGTATGTGACTTAATTGTTCAAGTTTCAGGGGGGGGGGGGAGGGACCGTAGAGATAAATTATAGTCTTCACACATCGAGATGTTTCGATAACATTACGTGTTACCTTAGGTACGATATATGTTTTGATACGTAGGATATGTTTGGTATGCTGCTATAGATACAAGCTCTTGGGTAACCTATAAAATTCCGCAAAAGCAAAAACACTTCAGGAAGTATTGTGTGGAGCAAACCAATGATCATTTCGATTGATGTTTCTACTATACTAATGAGCAGAAAGTTTTTATTTTTGTCAATACCGCTGTTCATTCAATGGCCTTGCCGAAAGAGACTAATTTCTCACCAACGTTTCTCAACGTAGTTTTGTTTCCTCTGGCCGTGCTTGTTGACCTACCCTCCCCCCCTTCCCCCTTACACATTGGTTGTCACGTCTTCATTTGGTATCGTTTATAAGCCATTAGCATAGCACACGGTATTACCGTGGCAACGTTCACCGTCAAGTTTTCAATGATTTTTTTTTTCAGAAAGAAAGCAGCTAAAATTATTGGAGATGTACACTAACTTTCGGTATTGAGAAACACTTTTCGATTTATTTATATTCCAACAAATTGCGCCATAATTGTTCTTAATTCTTAACCTTCAGCCAACTTGGTTTTAAGTTTTAATCTCTTGCAGAATGTGAATTTGTTTATTATTTCTCTTTCCCTCTCTCTTGCCTTAACCTGGTAGATAACTGATGTTCCGGGATTATGCGTTACCTATTCGACACAATGTCAAATGATTTTTATTTACATGAGCTTTTGGAATCCGAAACCAGACTGTTTCTCATTACATAACATGTTTACATGTTCTACACATGAACACGTGTATAGAGAGGACCGTCCTGGCGATACAACGTTATAATCCATAAAATGATCCATACGCAAAATCTCAAATAACCTATACTTCACCAAATGACATTTTCATGACTACAACCTGATCTAAGCATGATATCTGTGACGTCACATAACGTTGTCGGGAACCACAGTACACGAGCAACTGTCGTCCGTCAAGCATCCCAGAGAACTATCAACCGATCGATACCGGCGATCAACCTCTCAGATGAGCCCACTCCTCGTCCATCTCGTTACGTCAGAGCAACATCTAGACTTGCCGCCACAAATGAATTTATTGGCCGATCGAGGTCCGGACCCTGCCGTCAACCCGCGCAGACGGCCGTCGTTAACTTTGGCGAAATTTCCCTGACGACCAAAGAACGTCGTCATGTACGAGGGGTGACCGGGTTCTTTCCGTCAAATGTCCGACGGTCCGGAGACGGTCGTAGCGCGGGAAGTTTGACGCCATCGTTAATGGAACAGGTAAGCCATGGTAGTTCCGAGGAAATGTATATAAACAATGAATCCCTTGAGCTATCGGAAGAAAAAGCTCACTAAAAAGGCAAATGAACAAAAAAGTAAACAAAGCCCCCACATTTTGAATCGTCCTTATGTAATCACCAAATCAGTTGACATCAGGGATATGTCTTACCTTATTATCCTTCATCGTTTCATTTTCCTTCACTTACAAAACTTTTTTTTTACTTAGGCCTACATGTTTTATTATATATTCGACTTAGTTAGCATCTAATGAAAATACTGCTGGAATCGAAGCGTTACATACACAATTTTTTGCTCTTCCCTCTTATATTTTCATCCGTTGTTTTTGCAACTTCTCTGTGGTTGAAGTACACAATCTTTTATTAAAATTTCTGAGCGTTAATCTAGAAACTGATTTAACGACAGTGAGTCTTGACTTAACACATGCCTACAACTCACATTTTCATACAGCAGGTATATATATATATAACCAGACCGAGACTCATTTGCATATACATTTCGGGTTGAAGGTTGTTATTGTTATTGAATAACTGGTACGGTAAGCAATCAGTTTTATTGTATCTTTTGTTGCGCGAATAGGTCGACTTTGTTCATACGAAATATTGCAAAAGTTACTTGAATTATATTGATGTTATAATGCAAATATTATCAAGTAGATGGTAAAGATACGTAACCAAAGTATTTCGATATTTTCCTCCCACCAGGAGAGGCAGACAATGTCCCCAGAGCCCGTTAGAGATAACGACTCTACAAATTACACAGAAAGTTATCAGACC
>KN891928.1:0-21538 GCA_000934455.1 Apostichopus parvimensis
GGGGGGGGTGTAGAGTGGGAAGGCTACTCGAAGTAGCGATGCAAAAATCTCCCGACTGAACCATTCCACCGACTGACGATCGGCGGTGGGGGGGGGGGGCGTAGGACCCGCACCACATTTACACACGACACTGACCCACCACGAACGGACTCCCATCCATTGAGGAATTTACCCAAATTCGGATACTCTAGCTGGCACCCATCATAACGGTTTCTCGTCAGTTAAAAGAGTTTAGATATTGTCTATATCAACCAGCGTACAAGAGAACTACCATATGCATCAAATACACGAAATCTCTCGATGGATACGATATGACGGCGAATTGTGAGTTGTCAGCTCTCTCTATCTGCGGCTCTGACCACAACCTACCTATGTCGTTTTTTAATGACGAGTATCGTGCGGTACCTCCTGACCCTAACAATGCAACTCCGTATAAGAATGATTACAAGCAGAGTTGAATTATATTGAAATCTACATAGGCACTTCAAGAGATCCGTAGTATTTTGACAGGACAATCTAGCTAGTAGCTGTATTGAACAATCGGTCACTGTAGCGAAACACTAGCAACAACATGAATAAGTACTTTTCTTTGTATGATATTTATGTCACGTCTGTGGACAATACCGGATACTCAGGATATGGTTACAGCCATAGTTTAAAATCACTGGCAGTACAGTATGTGCAAAAGATGCCGTGCTGTACGCGTTGTAGCCCATTTGATGGTTACTACGCAGTGGATAGGCTAGGTAGTAGCGTTTGGAACACTTCGTTTAATATAAACACAGGCTACACAGCGTACAATGCAGGCTCATCAACGATTTCGATTGATCGCTGTCGAGTAAGGCTTTTGGCATAATGATATAACCTAACAACAGCGTATTGGTTATACGGAGTCACAAATTGATCACGGTAGTCAATGTATGAACCAATTCCGCGCCCTGTTCGACAAAGCACGCTGCGTGGTGAACTTGGGTGTAAGACATGTTGGCGAATCTGATGTTTTAAATAGGCCTATGTAATATTTCCGAAATCAAATTATCATTCAGATCCTCATTGTACCCATACAAACGGCCTTTAAAGTGGATGGGGAAGTCCCGTAAGATTTCCCTCTGTTAGCACAAAGAAGCTAGATCTCTGATCCCTATTCATACTAACAAGTCAGCATAGGCTATTGGGCAGGCTGCGTGGTCACAATGACCCGTCGAAAGTATAGCAAACCTTGTTATGTGGATGCTCTCCAAAAGCAGTCTGGCAGCTCGCTACTTTCGTCGGAGCGCTGCTACGGAACTAATTAAACTAACGAACAATATATGCCACCTGTACTGGCCTGAATGAAAGATTGGTTGCGCGAACGACCCTCAAGTAGCAGCTTTATCTGTGCTAGAGATTGACTGAGACATTGGAAGATGGCACTGAAAAGCCAATATTGCAATACATAACGTAACACGGCTAAAATGTTTACATACATATCTATTCCACGTTTCCTTGGGGTTCGGGCCAATATTAAACCCATCGATTGTCTCCATACGAACCGTTATAGACCTAATTGTAAGAATGCTGTTGAATATAAGTTTATATAGGTTTGTTACTTCTTATTAGTTTATTTGAAAAGGAAATTGATTGGGCGTCATTCACTTAATAAAATAGGCAATCCTCACATAGAATCAGCCTCAGTCAACTACTATTGATCATGTGCGTATTTGAGACGCACAAGTCCGTACCAGTTTATAACGTTTAGAATCAGAGCAACAACAAAATTTATTCACGCTTTTAACTGTTTACGTGTTTTGATCAAGCCAACAACGTAACAATCTCGGTTACCTCTTTATCGTAACTTGCTTCGTTAGAGTCAAATCGAATAAACAAACAAGGAAGCCATTTGCCAAACCCGGTGTTTGCGCGATTTACGATCGAGTACGTTTACGAACTGGCCATTTTGCGAAGTGCATGATGGGAAGTGCATTTGAGTTGCAGTAATGCTTACTTGCTAGGTCTTTCATCACACAACGTGATATCAACATTGTAACATAAACGGCGAACGTATATATATACGTATTGTTACTTTCAATGGCGGCATAGAAGAGAGCGCAACAACGTCACCCTATAGATAGGAACCAAGCATACCAGTGCGCAGCAATTTTAACTGTCATCATCGTCGTGAAGAAGAACTGCTTTCTACATGTGCAATTCTGTTCCAAAATGACAAAATGGATGGCTCTGGTCACCATTTTGCAAAGAAATCATCCAGTGAGTTGGGCTCTTAGCACTCGGTTATTACACTGATTCGCATACATGTACAGAGTGACTGTACATGACTATCCTTTTCGTGTACTGTGTATAGTTTGTGCACTGATTCACATAAGACCCAAACGGTAAAAAACGTTTGGGTAGTGCAATCTATTTGGAACTGCAACCCCTCGTACCGAAAGGTAGATACTGGCCATGTAGATATTAGGGAGGAACGAAGTATCTCAAATGCTTCGTAGTCCGTGTTAACTTATTGTTGGACAGCTAGTGCACAGGTTAATACTAGCACTGGTTGTGGAATTATTTAGCAAAACGCTTGCAAGAAGAAGAAGGTGGTTATATAGACGTTCCAAACAGACAAAGTCTGTCACACATACAGCATGCCCTCAGCGACTGCAAAATTCTCTCAATGTTCATAGAAGTTCTCAATTTGCTGCTGCATGGTTAATACACATATTGTTGCCATAGTAGCAGTAATGAAGCCTGAATAGAGGCAATATTAAGAAAGCTCAGATTTGCATGTATGTCAAGGTATTATTAGGTAGGCACTGCCTTTTCTTCCACAGGCCCAGACAATACGACCGTTCTGCAGAAAGCCTTTATCATCCAGAAGAAGTATTGATGGACATGATGCATTATTAAATCTGCTGCGGGCACAGACTGCAAACCGTTTGAATTGCAACTAATGATATATTTATTTGCTTGGCTTGACGTATTCCTTTCACCATCTCTTACAGGTTTCAATGGGATGCAACCTCACAGTGGAGGCCACCATCACCACTACAGCCAGGGTCACCATGAACGAAAATGGAGGACATTCAAACTTCTTGTTGACCCACTCTTGAAGAAGGGTCATCAAAAGCTTTACAGATATGATGGCATTGTCCCGGGTGCTCTGGTAAGAAATTATTTCTGCATTTATCATTTCATTTTTGTGTCTGTTTCACTTCACTACTTATAGTTGGTCATTTGATCTTGTCAAAAGGAACCGGCCACGTTTATACATACTCTACTGTTAAAAGAACAGGTAATGGTACTTGATAATAGAATCTGTTACCTTTTTTGAAAGTCTCACCAGGAATGACATTAGTTGCTGCAGACTGGTTTTCATACAGGTATGTTTCTTTGCTTCTACCCAGGGAATACTTGACAGTGTTCAAGTTTAATGTGGTAATTTTGAAGACTCCAAAGTTTGTCTCTTATAAAATACTGTAGTTCCTTTGTATAAAAGCTGCTTTAATATACAACTTTGGATAGCAATTTTACTATTTTACATAGCATTTGCAATGGGGTGCTAGACAGATTATTCCTTGCTCCCAAAGTGTAATTTTTGATCTGAGAAAGATGTTACCTTCTGTGCAATGGTTACAACATTGCCCCTGGTGATAGGGTTACCACCACTTCATTGATTTTGAAATTTCATGCTCCCTTAATTTATCACAGAATGCAGACCTGAATGCCACAGAACCAAAGGACCCTCGGTCAAGATTAAGCAGGCTACTAAACAGGAGAGAACTGCCTGACCTACCAGTGCCTAAATTTAAGGTAATTTGTCTTGTTAACTAAATGACTATAGCTCAGAGCCTCAGAATATAGACATGTACACTTAAAGGATGCTTTTTTACTGTAAGTAGAATTTTAGTCTTGGTGTGCAATAGTGCAAAGAGAAAGAAAAATGTGAGTGATATTAATGTTTCGGTGTTACTATTCCAGTTTTCAAGATACCTACTTTCAAAATATGCTTAAATTCTCTAGAATGCCCCTTTAAGGCTAAGTTGATGATGACATCACATGTTCAACATATACCGTACTGTTGATGTTAATCCATTGTTTTTTAATTCCTTGCCGGAAGCAAAAGGAATCTATGAGATGGTGATGGCGTGTGTGTTTGTATGTATGTGATGACCACTATGCAGTGATAACCACTAGGTGGTGTTTGCATAGTACAAGACAAGACGCTTGTAAACATGGTAACTCCAAATGATAATGGTGGATTAATGTCACACTTGTTATGTGGATTCGTCTTAATGACTACAAGAAACCTATTGTTTATTGTGAAGTTCTTTTGTCATTTGGGGTCAAATTTTGTGAATAGCATAACTCAAAAAGTACAACTATATACTGTACATGGTATGCAAATTCAGCTTGTTGAGTACAAGAACCCTATTGAAAATGGTGGACGTCAAAGGTCATTGGCGGTCAACATTTAAATGAAAGTCTGAAAATCTTGTAAACATGTTAACACAAGAAGTACATCCTTCTTGAACGTAATATATATGTTGTATGTAATTGTAGATCCAGCTTGGCGAGTGCAAGAATCCTAATGAAATGGGTAGAGGTCAAAGATCACATGAGGTCAACAGGCATGAATGTCTGAAAACCTTTTAAACACGATAACTCTAAAATTAAAGCTACAATTAATCTGAATTCTCTAATGCTTTGATATCTTTTGGTGATCATAGTTTTGTCAAATTCTGTTTGTGGCCTGTGAAGGGGCTCTATAGGTCTTCAACGAAACATACCAGGCATCCAGGTAATGAAATCTGCTTCAGAGTTCGTACTCTTGCGTTAAACGTGCACTTAAACCACCAAAATAACGGTTTCTCCCTCCGAGCTTCAAAGGGTAAATTTCTTCCTGCATTCCTGTATCATGATCTGTTGTTCTCTTCAGGTTGACAAATATTTTGTCGGGGAACTCCCACCAAAGCAAATTACATTCACCAACTTGAACGACAACGTCCGAGAACAGTTTCTGCGATCAATGTGCGAACGCTATGGAGACTTGGAGAGTATCCGGATATACCATCATCCGAAAACGAAGAAGCATCTCGGTCTGGCGTCAGTCACATATACAAAGACCAGATACGCTAAGGAAGCTGCGATGGGCCTGAATAGAACCTCGGTGATGGGTCGTATTATTATCGTGCAAGTAGATGCTGGAGGTATGTGTGTGCTCTTCATTCTCCAGGCTTTTAACATTGGTGATATTGGTAGTTTTTATGGCATAGCCTGGTAGTCAGTTTGAATGAGGAAGAGCATAGGCTGGGATTTGTAGTGGTTGCCAATGTGTTAGGGCTTTTTCTTCTACTGCAGTTTTGTGCTATTGGCTCAGTGTATAATATAAATATATAAATTATTTAGTGCTTGAAAGAGGAAATCCTTCCTTCCAAAGAGTTTGAATTAAATTGTTGGTTGTATTCGTGGTACTTAACAAAAAGTAGTAAATTATAAAGTATGTCGTACATGTTTGCAGACTTATTGACTTATTATTCCTTCATACAGAACACACCACCGAAAGTTGTCTTCATTTTTCTTCGGTTTATTATTGCCACAACAGACCTGACAGTATAAAATTCATTGTTGTCAATAGTTACATGCTTTTGCTGGCCATCGTTCAAAGTCACTTTTTTAAGGGAACCTTTATTGTCTCCAAGCCCTTGAAATCCAAACCTTATGCCATTTTCTGTGAACCATAAATTGAGAGTTACTCTGAGAGTAAAACATACAGTTATTTGTATTTCCTTGATGCAGGAACCTCCATCTTCGACTCTCCCCCCTCCCCCACACACCTAAAAAAAAAGAAACAAGTCCCCAGACTCAAACAACCATTGTCCAATAACAAACGTGCATCGTTAAAAATAGGGCTAAACAAGGATGTTCGGTAGTGTTTATTTTATACAAAACCCTTTGCCTGGTTTTATGATAACATCAGTTTTACTCCAAATTATTGTCTTTCTAAACCACAGGGAAAGAGTGCCAACGGACTTTTGAATGCCTTGTGAACAACACCACTCCTAGCACTCCAGGTGCGAGTAGCACCTCGTCTGGACCTCGCGATCCCAGAGGAAGGGGTCCATCAGAGACCCCCGGCAAGACTCCATCGCTACCTCCTACCCCTCACTCCGATCGTGGCATTGTGAACCAAATTGCCAGTGACCATGTCGGTCCTGGTTTCATTTCTCAGGGATCCGATGGTTTCATCACGCCAAACACCCCATCGGACGGTATGCACACCCCTCACGTAAACAACAGATTTGCAAACATGAACATGCAACCAGATTTTAATATACCACAAGGGATACCCCCGCAGTACCAATCTCACCCAGCGACTCTGTCAGATTTCATGCAGCCCGACGGAGGCAGACCGCCGTACAGGCAGCCCTATCACGAACGGCCGGTCGGTCCGGGAGAACAGCCGAGGTTTGGACCTGGCCCGGTGCACCCCTCCCAACAAGGATTTATGGAACCACCTGCTATGATGCCTCCCCAGCAACCGTTTTTCCCAGCCGATAACGAGTGGAACCAGGGGAATTTCCAACCTCCTCAAATGCAAAACCCTCCAAACACAAATGAATTTGGGTTCCAACCAAATTTTAACAATGCGGGCTTTACTCCGCAGCCAGAGCCTAACTTTGGACATGTGTCCCACCGGGAGGAAGAACCTGTAAATCCTCCCGAAACGGCAATAATTAACGAACCTCCACAGGAGGCAGAGGTGGACGATTTTGAACTCAAGAAAAGGGAGAAAAATCGTCGGAAAAGAAAGAACCAGAAGGAGAAGAAACAGAGGGAACGTACGTTGACGGCAGGTTCTCAGCTCGGCGATCTCATTCTGCCGCAAGTCGGCAAGAACGAGCATTTTTCGCGGCCGGAACCAAAGCGGCCAGAGGTGGACCGCCGGATGTCCATCGCCAGCGACCTGAGCGAGCCTCTCGAGGCACAGCAGGACGAAGACGACGAATTTAGGAGGAGCCTCGATTCCCGTATCGAAGCATTACTGGAACAGAGCCACACCCCGATCGAGTTTGGGGTGAAGGATCTGAAGAGCCCCGAGAGGCGGAACAGTACTATCGAAGAGCAATCAAGGTTAAAAGCAGCGGGCGAAAATCTGCCGAGCGGTGTTCAACATTCTTCCAAAGGATTCAGCGATAACTCCTCTAGACACTCCGAGAGTCTGCACAAACATAGCTCAAGTCACCATCATAGACATTCTCGGAAAGCGTCTCCGGGTAGTAGAATGTACGACGAGAGGAGGAGGGACTCTTCTTCCAAAACAGTGCCTAGGGACTCGTATTCGAGTTCAAGTCGTCATGGTAACGACCACGACAGGAGGCGGAGGAGACCTTCTTCTCCTCCCCCACCCCCGCCTCCTCCCACATCAGATTCAACGATAGCTTTGGGCGACCTCTCCCCGGAAAATATCGGGGATTCACCGTTGGATGCATCGGATGATATCCGAAAGGGGAACTCACCCAGATTAGAGCAAAGTCTTTCCTCTACCCCAGTGAAAGATGAGGGGTCTGATAGATTATCTACCAGTAAGGTGAGTGGCAGTATCTTCCTAAAGTTATATCACATTCATTTGTTTCAATACTTTCCATTTTATGTTGTCAGTAATATCTATTCACAATTATTTTATTCTAAGTTGGAGAGATTTATATGACATTATGGGAGATAATGGAGATGGTTGGGAAAGTGGAAGGTTTACAAAGGAACACTTAAAAAAATTCATCACTTAAAAGCAGTGAACAAAGCAACGATTTGGAAAATTCTGCTGTCCCATACATTTCATCTCTCTTTATTCACCCAAGAAAACAATTTTCTAGGAAGTGTTATTCTGCAGTTAAACTTCAAGGTAAAAGATTTGGCATTTGATAGGCATATCAGCCAGTACTAGGGATTTATATTAAAAACTTAACACCAGTCACGGTCTGTGCGAAGTCAGCTGCAAACCGCTACGGTTATGGAAGCAGTTTGAAGTCAGTGATTATGGCATGTGTTTTCTTTCATTGGAAAATATGCTTGCAGTCAGTAGTCACTGGAATGTCTGTTCATTCATTGTGAAGTCTGTTTAAACTCACTGCCGTGTACAGTACAGTATCCTTTCAATCATTGTGAAGTCTCTTCATTGGGAGGTGTTTTTAAGCTCACTGTGATGTACAGTATGTTTGTAATCATTTGAAGTCTGTTCATTCATTGTGGAGTCTTTGAACTCACTGCCATGTACAGTACACTGAGTACAGTATGCTTCCAATCATTGTGAAGTCTGTTCATTCATTGTGGAGTCTGTTTGAACTCACTGTCATGTACAGTACAGTATGCTTCCAATCATTTTGAAGTCTGTTCAATTCATTGTGGAGTCTGTTTGAACTCACTGTCATGTACTGTATGCTTGTAATCATTGTGAAGTCCTGGCTAATTCTTGCACCCAATGTTGTGATAATAAGCATGTGACTACAGTTGAAGTAAACACAGTACATCCATGTAAAAACTCAAATACTGTAAGATTTAATATCGCCAACCGTTATTAAAAAGAGAAAAATCTTGGTTTTATGGATTTTAGAAATGATAGCATTAAAAGAGTGATTGCAAAATCAATAAGCTGTCAGCAGAATATTGACAGAAACTATTGCTAGTGAAGCCGAAATTATGTAATATAGCATTATTAGCTGTGTTTTTTATGATGGTATGGTAGTAGCTCGTAACAGTAATTCAAAGGTAAGCGGTGGTCTTCATATTTGCATTGTCAGCACAATTCAGAATGGGATGAGTATACACAAGGACAAACAGTACATTGTTTTAACAGTGAGATATTTTGTTTGTTCTGTAAGGTTTCTGATGAAGAAGAAGGAGGCCAGCAGCCCATGGATCAGGGAACTGACGAGGAAGATCGGATGAGCATGTCATCTCTGAGCGACGGAGATGATGGCGCCAAATTACAAGTCCATGCTCCGCCGCCTTTAGGGATGACCTCACAACTGCCCCTCCCCGGTGAGCCTCCCCAACCGGGAGAGAACGTCATGAACCCGACCATGTCACCGTGGATGAGAAACCAGAACAATATGCCAGGTGGCAGCCACGGCATGGGCCCTAATCAGATGCTGAACGAAATGATGAACTCAGGTCCTATGTTTCCAAACTTTGGCCCTTGGATGAATAACCCCAACTTCCATCCAATGTTTCCAAACTGCATGCCAAACCCCGGAGACTTTCCGCCAAACTTTCACGGTCCGATGGGACCCTTTGACGGTCCACCGAACAATTTCAATGGTGACTTTCCACCTTTCGGTCCCCACCCAGGGGGACCGGGAGGGATGCCTTTTTCTCACAGCGGGGATCCCGGCGGCAGTCCCTTCTTCCCCCCAGGGATGGGCCCTGGGATGAACAACTCTCAAAACTTTGAGCAACCGCCTCACAACTTTGCTGCACATCTTCAAACTATGGCCGGTATGAGCGGGATGTTCCATGGTATGGGCGGTCCCTCGGGTCCGATGGGCAACCGACTCTTTCCAGACTTTGGGAGTCCGCCACGTGGTCCGTTTGGTCCCAATGCGAATCCGGACTTTTTGCCAGAGTTCAGTAATATGAACCAGATGAATGCAAATCAAAACATTATGATGAACATGGGTAATAACTTTCAGCTCAGTCCGGACAAGTTACAAGACCGGGAAGGGCAAGATTGGGCGGCACCGGTAAAACCGAGTGAACCGGAGCAAATTTTAGTGGACGATGTTCTAATGGTCATGGTCATGGAACTGAAACAAATTGTCAATCGAGACCTCGGGAGGAAGATCGTGGAAACGTGCGCTTTCAAAACCTTCGAGACTTGGTGGGACGACTCTGTCCTCAAATCTAAGGTAAGACTTGATGTTATTCTAAATTGAGTTGAATCATATCAAATCTAGAATGCTGAAAGTAGCGGAGGTTGATGCCATTGTGGTTATGATGCCGAAGGCTCGGTAACCTTTACGATCGTGTGGCATTTGTGCGTTTGTGTGTGGGGTTGTGACAGCTAGCTTGTAAACAAGATATCTCAACAAACGCAAGATGAATCAGTGGCCATACTTGGTAGATATATATGATGAGTAGATGTGTCCTTTTGTTCTTGGTTCTTATCTCATGAATATTAATGAGTGGGCCGGGCTTAACAGAAAATTTGGTTCATCCTGGTGTAGGTTCATAATAAGCACATTTTCATGACGTCTCCAACTTTATATCATTAATAATCATCAAATTGCAAGAAATGGCTTTTAAACACGAGAAAAGAACCAAATATTCCATGGTTTTCATCCTTGGCATATTAGGTTTGTCACACTACATTCATACAATCAACTATGTTTTTTTGTGCATATCATGAATATCAATCTGTGAACATGAACTTCGTTATCAGATATCTCTAATTAGCTTTATATGTACTTGGATAATACAATGTAAGTATATAGAAACATGTCACTGAATAGACTTTGTCAACATGCTAACTGATTCCTGGTACCTTCCTTTATATGTTGCCACATTAGTTAATACATAATCCCTCTTCATTTTGGTGTGCACAAGTTCATGAATATTAACATGTATGGCTTACCACACAATGAATATGTTTAGGCATCGGATCACTAAACGTTTCGTTTTCTGGTTGTATAAATGAGGCCTATATAAGTATTGAACAAAGCAAAAAAATTCCAAAAGATTTCTGCATAATAGACTGAGCTACTCAACAAATTATGGGTTCTTGGTATGTTTTAGGTGGTAAGGCAGTGTCCTACTCTGGTAATGCAGCATTTCGTCCCTGTCCTTCCTTCCCCTCCCCCACTCCCCCTCCCCCCCCCAAAATAGTAGTAGAGAAAAAGTTTGTTCTGTTTTTACTTCTCCTTTAGCCAATTAAAGAAGAGGATGAAGTCAGCAGTGAAGTTAAAGTTGAGAGACCACTCCCTCCCAGTATGTTTGACAGCAAGGACTGGACCAAGAATGCACCTAGCGACAGCTTCAACCTGGGGCTTGGCTTCAGAGCAGGCATGCCAAGGATGCCCTCCTTCAAGGTAACATCTTGCACCTTAAACCTCTTCGTAAAATCCAAAAATATTTACCAAATATCACGCAACGGCTTTGTGAGCCGATCTCGATAGAGTTTTTCTCGATCTGTAGTGGATGCTAAGAAACACGTAACAAGTCAGTTCATTTAGCATGAAGTACTCGACTTTTAATAGAGAAGAAGAAGAAGAATGAAGGAGAGCATTATTGTCGAAAAGTTCCAATCTGCCACTGAACGACATCATTGAATTATTCAAGAGGAAATATTTTATCCAGAGTGTATCCCATGGCAACATGCTATGCAGAATGTACAAATTGCTATGCAGATCCACAGATAGCATAGCAGTCTCCATAGTACTGTATAAGTACCTTCCAAAGTTGCTACAAAAGCTTTTGAACACTAATTTATTCCTGGCTCATTACTTAACATTTGCATTTTGACAGAAATATCTAGGAGGGTCTCCTACATTGACAAGTTGCTACATTATTTAGGAAAAAATAACTACCGTAGCTTTAAGAAAAATTGGTCAACAAATGCAGAAAAGCTGCTTCAACTATAACAGTAAGGTTGAGTGTTGGGCTGGGTGGGCTGATGTAGTAATTTTTACCAAGAAGGCTTTTAAGTTACAGAAGTTAACTTTCCTTCAACAAGGTGGCTTCACTCATTTTCTACCACTGATAATTTATACAGTGACTGGTTATGGTAAGAGTGTGAGAGTGATGTCTCATGCAGAGATAGAAATTCTGGAAAAACAAATGAGATTTTGTAAGATTTCCAACTTTTTTTTAAAAAATTGCCCAAATTCTTTTTTTTTTTTTGGGCAAAGAAAAACAATCACAGTTTTATAAATGGATTTGGCTTCTGGTTTAGGATTGCTCAAAGAAGATCAACTTGCCACGAAATGTTAAACACAAAGAAAACTTTCAAGTTTACGTAAGCATCGGGACATATCTTTATCCTTTTGTTCCAAAGGTTAAGAGGAAGTTACCCTCGCCTAGACCAGATAGGGAAGAGGATGATGACGATGATGATGATGAAGGAAGCAAAGCCCGTCCAGTCACCCCACCATTGCTGGATGAAGATTTATCAGGTACTGTACAAGTTTTAATGCTAAAAGTAAAACTTTGGTGAACTTCTCACGTGATACATTTATCCACCTTAGTGGGTTCAAGATCACTGGTCATGTGAGAGCAACAGATGTCAAAGTCTTTGAAATCCTTGTCAAAAAACATGATAACTCCCAAAGTGAAGCTGCCATTAATCTGATACTTAATACTGTACATCCACCTTAGTGTAATTTCAAGAGCTGCATTGCTCTTGGAAGAGGTCAAAGGTCACTTAAGGTCAATGATAACTCCATGTCACGTTGTGACCACTGCGTCACACGCGCAACGACGGTTCATTTAAATTATTTTGAACCTTGATTGTCTTGTCACTCGATACTAAAAAATTGCAATAAACACACGAGGCCAATAGTTAATTCCAGCCTTCTTGTTGACTACTATCAGACTATATATACAATGTCAATTACACACAATACAATTATAATTTAAACAAGAAATGATGAATTAAGTTAAGGTTGCTTCCATATGTATCCTGATTGATTGATCCACACCGTGAAAGTACGCTATCTTCATTTCAATAATTATGAGCTTTGTCGTCATTCAATTGAAGTTAACAATCTGTTTTACCTTCATCTCATCCGACTCGCTTAATGTATATTTCCCGCGAGTTAAGTTGTATAAATGTTCACCATAATCGTCTGCTGACAAGTTCCATGCCAACGCTGATTGGTTTATTTAACTAGTACGCTTCAATCCTCATATTGGTTACAGGCTTCCGAATCCACGGATTGTCACCTTCACGTCCCAGCCTCCGCTCCGGACTTAACCCCTCCCCCCCCCGAGTGACCCTCTCAGTACCCGGTACAAAACACCCTGTTACAAGTAGAATATAAGAAAACCACACTCTAAATGGAGCCAGATATGATGCAATTAATCCTGATGTTTTAGAACTATCCATTGCATACTATAATTGTAAAGTATGATTTATAACGTTACTAGGAAACCTAAAATTGATCACGATGTTTTAAAACCATCATTGCATACTATAATTAATGATAAAGCAGGATTCATCAATTTTTAATAAATTTGCATCGCCGAAATCAAAATGGCTGATGCCAATAAAGTTCTCAAACAAAACAAAATGGCGGCTAGCCTACACGACACGCCTCAATTGGCGGTAAATATTCATTCATTAAGCATCACATGATATTTACATGCATCCAAAGTGGCATCTTCTAAGTTATCTCCGTATAACGGTTAATTGTCCCTCTCATTAACCATTATCACTCTCATTAACAATTATCACTGTAATGATAAAAACCATTACCAAGTATCAATATAGTTATCCATCATCAATATCTTGATCAGTATCCTTAACAATTACCCATATCTCTTTGCAATATATTGCATATCCATAAAATCTACTTAACATGACATAATTAAGACCTCACCCCCTACATACAAATAGCAAAGAATAAATACTCACAGAAAATGGTCGTCAATAAAACACATTTCCTGGCACCCTAAATATCCAGTTAAATTTATCGTTGAAACATTTCCACAAGTTTCCTCTTCGTCAAAGTAAAATCACCCTAGCCAGATTCTCGGCCCTTGGAAATTGTAAACAACCGTACCGCCTGAGTTCTGATGGTCAACTGCCGCCCAAAATCATAAATTCCTAAAATCCACCCAAAGTTTGGTGTTTGGAATGCTAAAATCCTGCTTTTCACATTTTAACCTTTCATGTCCATGTACAGTCCCTTTAAGCCGGGGGTTGCTGACCGCCTCACTGACCACTCATAATAAGTACTTATCGTCAATGACCATATACCGTGCGACATGCACAGTGCGCTACAATAAGAGAAAATAAATTAAACCCCCTGACACTCCACCGTAAAGCTCGGTTGAACCTCGAACTTGGTACGAACGATTCCCCTCCACAGAGAGTTCTCGATTTGCTCTAATTTTCCTTTGGTGAAAAATTGCTTGGATCTCAACTTCAGTTCAGTTTGTGAAGGGGCTCAATATACAATAGGTCTGGAAGTAATCTTGAATAATGCATCAGTCAGTCGGGAAGATGAAGTCTGCTTCAGAGAGTCAATGCTCTTGTGTTGGGTGACTCCAACATGCTCGTCAGTTGTGGCACTCAGAGTATCAAGTGGTCAATAGGGGGTCATCTCAAATGGTAGTGACTGATTAATAGAACTTAGAGTGGTTTTACATTTACAGCAATAAAGTGACATAGATGAAATAAAGAGGTAAAGTACTAGAAAGGACAAAAAGTGTAGAAGTTTATAATTCTATTGGATCACCTTTGGCTTAAACGGTATTTTCGGCAGGAACCTGCTGGTCAACTACAGTCTCTTAAGGTCGTTGATGCCCCAGATTCGCTCGGTGAATTCCGTACCATTTTTTGTTAACTAGGGCGACGATTTTGCCATCATGTGACCAGGCGGTCTTCACATAAGAGTGGGCTTTTGTTTCCTGGAGTAGCTCTTGGTTGGTTTTAGTTAAATCTTCTTTGATTATAACAGTGGTTCCTTTGAGTTTTACGTCGGCTTTTTACGCAGCTGCTTATAGCTTCATAATTGGTGAATTTTACGATGATCGCCCTTTGTATTTCCTTGATCTGTTTCCCAATGCGGTGCCAACGATCGATTTCCGATTGGTTCAGGTCTACACCTAGTTTCTGCGATGCAATGTCTCTTATAACTTGGTCTGTGTTTTTGTTTGGCTTCAATTCCGAAGAAGTGGAGGCAGTTTCGTCTTGAGTACTGCTCTACAACATTGGTCTCCTTGAGCGCCTGGTCGCACAGAGAGGAAATGATGTCTTGAAGTTTCTTCCTTTTTTGCTTCTTTCCGATCATTTGCAACCTCAATTTCATGAATCTTGCCTGAGTTGATTTCTATCCGTGTAAGAATTTCATCCATTTTCTTTTAGAAAGCCTTGTCCATACATTTCTGTAGCTTGGCTTCAAATTCCTCACTGTTGAATACCTCGTTTATCACCATAGCAACTAGTTCTGTTGTGTCCTTTGTTTGAGATTGCAGAACAATACTGGAGTTCATAGTTGTTGATCACTGGGGTGAAGTAGATGAGTATAATGCTATGTGTGGCTTGGACTAACGCCGATGTATGCTTAGGCTTTGTTAGGATGGGATAGGCAGTGTTTTCGCTACCCCGTACTAGATATAATTGAGGTAAAATACAGATACGTAGATACCATCAGACTCTGTGATGCTCAGGTTTCTTCGATTCTTTTATATCCAAGTCTTCCAAGGGTGATTCAACAGTGTTCAATGCTACATGGTTGTATTAAGTCAGATGTTTAGCAACGGTTGTAAACAACAGTTGTAGTTTATCTGTGATGTACAACTAACTTGTGATATAATGATTGCAGGTTCAAGTCCTGGCCAGATGGTTATGTTGTGTCCTTTAGCGCTGACCTTCATTGCCTCTCTTAACCCAGGTGTTAAAAATGGGGACCTGCGAGAACTTGCTGCACCCAAGGGGACTTCCAATAGGGTGCAGTGTGTCCCCAGGGGACACATAGATGTCCTGTGAGCGGCTATTTTGAATTGTTCACACTTTGCTTTGTGGGTGTGAGATGGGCTTGGCTGTAAACCTTCAGCTTTCACTTGAAACATGTAACTTTCATTCGTTAGTAATTGTTAATGAAGGTGATCGGTGTCAGAGGTTACTTGTTAGGTCAGTGAGGCAGATACAAATGTCCATGTGTCCATAGAGTATCAACAGGACGACATTCCACATAGCAACAAGACCTATCTCTCTGGTTATTATTCAGACATGTTGGTTACATAAATTATAATTGGTAAAATCCTTGAAAGTGATTTAATTGGTCATGACCACAAGTGAATATCACAGTATGTAATGGTTTAGGAAGTTGGTAGTCTCTGATCTTCTGAATTCTCACTTAAACCCTTGGAATGAATCTTGACTGACTCGCTCTACATCTGTCAGTCAGTATAATGGTAAGGAATCACAAAGCCTGCCGACCCTCTGGTTACTACTTGAGGTGTTAAAATAGTGAATGATCTGTAATTCTGTATTATCTTAGATACAGAGAAAGAAACAGCAGAAACCACCAGCCAGGTGTCAGATGAGGATGGTGACAAGGACGAGAGCAAGAGAGTGAGGAAGCTGAGTACCTCCAGCGAAGAATCGGAAGATGACGAGGATGAGGAGGATGAGGATGAGGAGGATGATGAAGTCGAGGATGAAGTCGAGGAAGAAGAGGAAGTTGAGGTGAAGGTGAAAGGAAGAAGGAAAACCAAACTGACAGGTTAGTTGCTGCAGATTAGCAAAAGTAACCAATGTCGATAAATTTATCCCGATTAAAATTTCTTATCGATTTTGAAGAGTCCTGTGTGCAACATAGTCCGCCCCTTTTCCAATATTAATACAAAAGTGAAGGGTGAAGATGCAACACAATTGCAGTTTGGGTATTAGAGGCTCCACTCAGAGTCTTGGAGAAAATTGCATAAAGTTTGATTTGGGGTCTTGGAATTCTGACATTTTCCATTTTGAGAATTCTTGTATTTCTCAGACAGGTGTGTTATGGAACTGTTTTCGGTCATGTTTCTCATTTTAAGCTACAAAGTATCATTTTACGAGTCTATGGCGATCTTAGACTTACCCTTAGAGGGTGCGGGTGGCAGGCATGATGGCAATCTTCAGTCAGCCCTTCCAGACAGATGCATGCATCTCCTGTAGCTCTTTGAACTTCAATTAAGAACTGATGTGTGGACCTAAACAGGGGAGTGGAAGCAGGTTTCCCAGCTTTTGTGGTATTCCAAACAGAAAACAGTGGACTGAAACATATGATAAACATTGTACCATTCTCCCCCCCCTCTTCTCCCCCCCCCCGACTTCTCCCACTTTCAATCCACACTCCACCCGTCTCTCAAGTAAATGGAGTAATGGTGTGTTTATTACTCTTTATTTCAGCGGAGATTGTGGATGATTCGGGAAGCTCAGATGAGGATGCTTCGGGAGAAGAAAGCGAAGACGAAGATGACGAAGAATCCTCAAGCAGTGAAGATGACGAGGAGCTGGAAGATGATGAAACCTCAATATCAGGGAAATCTCCCAGGAGGTAATCTCATCCAAAAGTTATCCAAATGATTGGACACGCTTAAACTTGCAGTATAGCACCGTAGATTTTTTTGAATACAGATAGCATCGGTATGAGAGGCAGGGAAATCTCCCAGGAGGTTATCTCATCCAAAAGTTATCCAAATGATTGGACACGCTTAGACTTGCGGTATAGCACCGTAGATTTATTATATAGCAGATAGCATCGGTATGAGAGGCAGGGAAACTCTCCTAGGAGGTCATCTCATTCAAAAGTTATCCAATTGATTGGACACGCTTTAACTTGCGGTATAGCACCGTAGATTTATTTGATAACAGATAACATCGGTATGAGAGGCAGGGAAACCTCTCAGAAGGTAATCTCATCCAAAAGTTATCCAACTGATTGGACACACTTAAACTTGCGGTATAGCACTGTAGATTTATTTGATAATAGATAGCATCGGTATGAGAGGCAGGGAGATCTCCCAGGAGGTAATCTCATCCAAAAGTTATCCAAATGATTGGACAGGCTTAAACTTGCGGTATAGCACCGTAGATTTATTTGATAACAGATAGCATCAGTATCGGGGAAGGGATATGTCATGAGGTGAAATGTTTACATTAGTTTCTAACCGACCATTCGATGACATTACATCTTCTTTTGTCTGTTTGCTAGTAAACTTGAAACAATCACGGAGGAAGCAGATGACAGGGGTTCACAAGTTGCAGTATCCAGCCAAGAGGAGCGGTGAGACGATCTTATTTACATTATTGTAAAGTCATCAACGTTATCTCAAAATAGGCTAGAATGTCAAATATTGGACGGTCATGCTGAAACGTCAACAAACCTTTTCTGAGAACATCTGTTCACCCACCGAAGCAGTTACTTGTTTAGTCGAACACTCCTAAAAGTATGGACAAAGAGTTTGGAAGGGTCAAAAACTCTTAGGGAAGTCTCTTGTGGAGAAAACTTTGATATTTTCATTGCAATTTCATTGTGACATTAGTTAGTGCCAGTGGTGATGATCCTTGGTGGCTACAAAGAGTACTTGATTTAGACTGATTTCAGAGAGGAATGAAGTGGTTGGAAACCTTTGGTTCTGTATGTCAAAGCAGTGCGGTTGCATTTATAATGTACCCTTCACAGTAGATATCTTTGAGCAGACATTTGTTCTAAAGCTTTTGAATAAACTGTGACAGCTGAGGTTTAAGATATGTAACAACTTCAAACATATAGACTCTTAGCGTTATCATACAGGGATTACATAGGAGATGTAGATGAAGGCACAGCTCTAAGTTTATCTGCATACAAGACTGGACTGAATTTGTTACTGTTGTCAAAAGGTTAAGTAACTGAGGTATTGCACCATATTGGTGGAAGGAATCTGGTGGAAGGTGTGCTTCATGCGGTGGGGGGGGGAGTGGATATGGTGTAAGGTGTACTTAGGTACATGCAATGGGGGGGGGTTGGGGGGAGAGTGCATCTGGAGAAAGGTGTGCTTAGGTACAAACAGTGGGGGTTGGTGGGGAGGGTGGAGAGTGAATCTGGTGTAAGGTGTGCTTAGGTACATGCGGTGAGGGATTGGTGGGGGAAAGAGTGAATCTAGTGTAAGGTGTGCTTAGATACATGACGGGGAAAAGAGTGAATATGGTGAAAAATGTAGTTTGATTGTGAGTCAGTTTAGTCATTAAAGCAATAGCTTCAAGATCTAAAACAGCTCAGAATTTTGTTTCCTTCTTTAGTTTGCTCACTTCCCTAAACTGAATGTACATGTTCACCTGTGTCTCAACCCACCCACCCCCCACCCCACCCACCTTTTATCCTCCCTCTATTTCCAAGCACTAAAGTAAAACATTTTACTCTCCTTGAAGGGCAAGCAAGAAATCTGAGAGTGCTGACATAGCAGGAGAGAAGTCGTTGAAGCGTAGGGAGGATGAGGAAAGTGCTGCATCTCCTACCAGACCCAACCACGAACCAGGGTTGCCCTCGGTCACCGCCTCCCTCGAACGAGAGGACGGCCTCGACAAGATGAAGATGCTGGCAGAGATTGCGACTCATGCCAAAGAATTTTCCGATCGGGATAGGAAGAAGCTGAAGGAGAAGTTGCCCAGGATAGAACTCTTCAAGCTCTCGGAGGAGGACATCTCAGTCGCTAAGAGGCGGGCCTCGGAGGATGGAGATGATTCCGGTAGAAACGACGAGATGATTGACATTGAGAGCCAAGATGAGACCAAACCAGCAAAGGTTGTTTTCGTTTTTCCTTTTTTTTTCATTTGATTTTGGATGTTGTTCATATGCTGTACAAAACAATTTTTTTCATTTCATGTATTGAACTATGTCATACGTTTGTGTGCGGATAATTATAATATGTAGTTTCTAGGTGACAAAAATTCTAGAAGCACAATTGGAAAGCTTATTAAACATTAAGTGACAAAATAAGTAGGAGAAATTATGTGTTTCGTTTGTTGCAACAGTATTTTCTTTGGTAATAGTGGGTAGGTTTGGTAAAATTGCTGAAAATTTGCAAGCTCAACATCATTGTATGCTATAAATGTTAGTAACTGATACTCTTTCCCAGCATGATCTGGGAAAGGGCAATATTTATAATATCTACCTTGAAAAAGTCAAAATATGGCTTTCCTAGTCTCTACGAGACAAAATTCTGGAGTCAAATGCAGTAATTACTGAATAGCTAATTAACAAATTAAATTTGATTGCAATGCAACAAAACTTACACTTCTCTTAAACTTGCTCCGTATCATAGATGATTTACATCCTAAACTTTTGTAAAGGACGAATGAGCTAATAATTTAAAGAGGAGGTTATAATGTTGTCAAGTTATATGTTTCTATCGCCAAAGGTTCAAAGGTCGGCCAGTTTAGTGGACCACAATTACTGCATGGACATCCCAGTGGTCGAAACCGAACCCGAGATGAAGTCACCAAAGAAACTAGAGAAAGCCTTAGCGGAACCAGTGCTCAGTAAATCAGAGCAAAAGAAGAAGGACAAGGAAGCTAAAAAGAGAAAGAGGAAATCGCAGCTGGAGTCCCTCTTTGACGTCTTTCCCGAGAAAGTGGTCGAACCTTCGCCGGTCGCCAAGGAGAGGACCGATTTCACTCCCAGGAACTATTACGAAGAGTGGTCACTCCTCTACGACTTCCTCGGAAAGGGACTGGACCGAGAGGATGCCTGTTTCCTTCGCAAGAGTTACGATATTCTACTGCAGGATGGCAGGATACCGTGGCTCAGCTACACTCACTGGGTCGCTCATTCATATATCCTTTGCTAAGTCATTAATTATGTAATTTGCTTAAGTAATTAGATCAACTTTCTTTGTCCCATCCCATGGCAGTGCAGATCATTAGCTTTAACATTATAAGAATAATTGACAAAAATTGACAAGGTTTCTGTGGTGAATACTAAATTAATAATAGTGTCCTCTCAATGTATTTTAAGATCATAGGAAATCGTGAACGACTCGCTACGTAAGTGGATGATCCACAAAGTTAAGGGCACGACCCAAAAGTGGGTCGGGACAACTTTGCCCCGGGTTGTGTGCTTTGACCCGATGTCAGAAAAAAATTTCCGCAGATTTTAGAGCTTGCCAACGTCTATAGTCCAGCTAGCTCTTATGCATTGGGAGCATGGATTTTGAGGGGTGGGGTCTGATGGGTCGTGGCTCGGTCCTCATGGGAGTTCCTGAGTCGTGGGCCTAAAAGTATGCATTCTGCTGACTTATAAAGTTCTTTTGGTTAAAATACCTTTGAAATGTCTCAGTTTTGACCAGTTTTGTTCTTATTTCGAGTAGTGTTCATGAGTTTTGAGTACTGCTAATGAGTGTTTATATGAGTTGTTGAAACTTAGCTGTCCAACTAAACAAGAAAAAAATTGGTTTTCATACACAGTAATTGCCCCACGATACATTCAAATACATAAACACATGCTGTACTCTAAAACATGTTGTATTACTGTGATAAGTCAACACCTCAGCATATGCCTTCTATGCTTTAACATATACAGGGACCTTTCTGTCACTGGTCGGTAAGTCTTGCAAAACAGACTTGCAAGTTGTGTTAGTCCAGCCTGGTTCCCATTCAATACAAAATTTCCATAATAATGCATTTTATTAACTTGATTAATCAACTTTTTCTTCAACTTGACAAGTCTTAGTTTACAAAGAATGAAAGAAAAGTTAAAAAAATTGTGACAAATTCTAACTTTTCTATGTGTGTGTGGTTGGTACTCATATTTAATAGGTTTCTGGTGGATTTCAGGATTGAAAAGAACCATCAGTTATTTGCCAAGTTAGGTTCATTCAG
>KN891929.1:1765-12381 GCA_000934455.1 Apostichopus parvimensis
AGGACAAACTGTCCAAACAAAGAAAGTAAATACAGGTCATTATTTCGGTGACAAAATAAACACAGTACGCAAATCAATACCACGATGGCAGTAAAGTCATAAAGGGCAACTTTCAGAAAAAAATAAAACAAACAGAAAAGTTAAAAGCATTAACAAATCCGTTTTGCAACACAACGATCAATTGGATGTATGATTGGATAAACTTTATATTGTCTTTTATTGGATAATAAACGTTTCTCCCATGATCCCCCCCCCCCCCCCCCCCGTATGATTGGATAAACTTTATATTGTCTTTTATTGGATAATAAACGTTTCTCCCATGATCCCCCCCCCCCCCCCCGTGGATACGTACCTGCTTTCCAAAGAACGCATAATAAAGTCGTTTGGTAGGATTTTGGCGTCAAAACATTCGAATGCTGAAATCGCTTATTCCATCGTCTGCGATCAAGACTTCATCAAAAGCACCATAAAGTTTGTACAACTTCCATGGTTCGTGTTAACGGTAAATATATATATAGTTCACTTCTGCCTTTAGAAGGAAAAGTAGAAAAGGGGACAAAATAATAACCATAGTGATGTATAATAATAAGTAAGAAACAGCAGCAACGAATATTAATGCGCTTCTTGGACCGTGTTGTTAATTTAAACCTGCTCAAGTATACAGTCTACAGTGAACAGAGGAATTAACTTCCTTGATTCGTTTATACAGTTAAAACTTCTTTTGTTTATGGTGAAGTTTTCACCATAAATATCTGCTTCATATAATGATAGATCGGTCTTCTTTCAATTGTTTAGCACGTTAATTAGTGTTTAGTGTTAATTAGTGTTAATTAGTGTTTAGTTTTAATTAGTGTTGTTTATTTTTATTCACAGATCATTAGCACTAATGACAGTTAGTCGATCCTCATCTGGTTTTGCTGATCAATCAACATGGCATCCAAAAGTGTCTCACGATTGACCCCGTAAGTACAATTTATGATAATGACAATAATTTAAGAACTGAACGATGTTATGGAATAGCCTAACCCATCAAGCAGAGGAAACCGTAATAGGGATTTAAGCTGCTCACAAAGAGCAACAATTAAATGCCAAAATTAAGTCGACAAAAAGTCTGTGAACCATAAAATCGTGAACAGGACCATGTATGTTTCCTTTCTCAATCATACCTATGCGTTAGCTGTACGCTTCTTTATGATTGGTTGATTGAGTGTTTGTCTACCTGATTAAAGTCTAGACGTACTCATTTATTTTGTACATGTGTCTTTTCGGGTGCATTTGATGTCATAGTGGGTCTAATCGGGGTCATGAATTCATGATCCAACTTAATCAATCTTCATGTTTTTTTATGAAGACGTAATTTACGGCTTTTCTTTTGTAAGTTCTATGGCTTTGTATATTACAATCAAACAACCCTAACAAAGTTTCTTTTTCATGATAAATGGCAATATACCTACTGTTCCTTACTGCACCAACATTTTTATAAAATATGTTCTGTAAATATTTCGTCATTACCTTAGTAAGTAAAAACGTACTTGAAAGTGTTGTTATACAAGTCAATAAAGCGACGGAAATTGTTGGTATGGAGACAACGATTCACAACTGAACAAATTATTTTCTTTTTTCGCTTTCTTTATTATTATGCAGTGTACTTTTGCAGTGTACAAAGATACCAAGATTCTCTGAAGAAGATGGTGGGACTCATTGTGTCAGACACATGGAAATATTGGAAAATGGTAGTTGTTTGGCTGTGGCTGGCAACAAGAAGGAAGGTGGCACATTTATAGATCTGTTTAGGTTACAAGTTAACCCTGATTTTCCCGGTAAACCGTACTTGATGAAGAAGTCACAGCCATATCATTCAAAACGATATACCTCTCCAGGTTCATTGCGGTGTGTTTGTCTACTGGATGCTCAGAGATTTGTAATGTGCGGTAATAATACCATAGAATCGTACGATATTAGTGAAGGTCGTATTTTACATCGAGGGCAATTTAACGGTGTAGCCTGCTGTATGACAAACGCAGGTGGTTTCATATACGTGGCTCTAGATTCTAGTCAGGTGATTGTCTTTGATTTTAAATTGATTAAAATCAAAGCGATCACATTACACGGATTAGATATAGGTGATTGGCCATGGGATATAGCAGTTAGTAACGATAAACTGTTTATCTGTACAGGCTACCCGTACTTCAGAGCTTTACTGTGTAATGGCGATGGCGAAATAGAACAGGAATATACCAAACAACAAGACAAATATGCTTATAGTATAACAGTCAATGAAGCAAAGGGACTACTATTTATATTATGGGGCGGTGGTAGTGGTACACGGGTTGTCGTTGCGTACTCTCTCTTTGGGGGTCATGTGACGCTTTCTGCCGATCACTGTGCGTTCGTCTCAGGCGGATATAAACTGTCTTCATTTGATATTCCTAACGGTTGCCAAAGAATCAGGGTTAATAATAACATAAACAGATTGTTTGCTGTTACCGAAACGACTGGAGAAATACATGAATACAACACAGTAAGTCAGTCAAGATATACGCTTCTTTTAGAAGGCGCATATGGAAACGTTTTTTTTTGTACAGCGTTCTGTGAATGAATATCCGAATATTATGTATAAGGTAAACATGAAAGACAGGAAAACATTGTAAGTCGTGTTGGTACTCTATTCGTAAGGGCTAGGATATAACCGGCATTTATGGTAAACTTGAAATTTAATCGGGTTGGTGTGGATAATACTGATGTTGAGATTACTTTCTACGTGTCAGAACAGGCGGTCTACATGGACTCCAGCCACTCCAGTGACTTTTCGTTACAAAGAAAAGGGCAAATGTTAAATAGACGGGAAACGTTCACACGTTAATGTCTAACAAAATGGTTACATTGTCGACTGAGGTCGAACCTCAATGCCGTGTGAATAAATGAGGATTGCGAATTAGAAGCATTATTATGCAGCGGATTAAAAATGTTTGCAATTAGACATGCAAATCCATGGAGTTCTTCTTAGTAAGCTTTAAGATTCGGTTGCTAGCACTCCTGAATCCGTGAAGACATGATACAATTTCATCCAACACCCAAATTATTATTTCTCATTTTGTATTTGTTGTAGAGTGACATTTTCAGTTTCGACATTGTCTTGGCATCGTTGGGGTCATTGATTGAAGCAAAAGACTGTCTCAAGCTTCTTAGCTACTTTGAAGTTCCAGCTCAAAAGGACATCATGGATAGTGATGCACCCGCTTCATCGCTTCTTCAGCTTCTCAAAGAATCAGGGGTGGTCTCGGCTGATGACATCAGACATTTACTAAAAGCCTGCTCTGATCAAGGACTGAGTGAGGCAGTGGAGCTAATATCTATCTATCAACACATTCAATGTAAGTATGTAAGATTGCAATGAAAAGTAAATCGACCCACTCGTCAGTTAAGCGATTATAACACATATACATGGGTCTCATGTGACCCCAGCTTGACAAGGTCCTTAACTATTGTAATTGAGTGTAATTGAATGAGCACGAAATGACCCAGTTAGTTTGGACTTGGAGAATAAGAAACAATTTTTCTCGTATACGCTCAGTTGGAAACTATTGTCGTATTTCTATTCAGTGCTTTTAATTTGCTTTGTTTTTTTTCACATCACGGCACAATGCATAAGTCAAATAAAATAAACATAACAGATGTTTGTAGTTGTATCCATGTGTTGGCAGAACGGTGAAGACACCTGTAAAATAACGAATAACACAATACCTTGGTAAATGAAATCTAGCTATCCAGAGTCCTATTTTCATTTCTTTGAAGATTCAAGAGTGACTGAAGAACTTCAAGCTACCAAACTTGTCCAACAACAAATTTCAGTTGAACTAGAATCAGAACGTCACTTGCGAAACGTTGAGGAAAAGCTAACAAAAGAAACAGGTAATGAGACGCAAAAACCGATTGAACAAATGAATGATGCAAAGATGGGAAGAGACCAAATCGGTACCTCTCTAGTCGTCACAAATCAGGAGCAGTTACTCGCCGATAAACAGAGAATGTCTCAGGACATACTCAACCAGAAGGGGGTAAGATATCCTTTTGTCATAGACTTAAGCGCAGGATCCAATGCATTCTAAAGTTATCTAAAATATTTATTAACACCTAATTATTCCTTGTGGACAAAAGTACAGCCAAATAAGTTCTTACTTTAGTTAACAATGGAGATAAAATTCCCTCCTTGGGTAAAAACGTTAAAGCGTATTGTATTTATAAATGATAGTTTGAAGGATTGACAATGACCAATATAGGCGTATCCCTCTCCATTTTGTAATTGTAAATTTTGATTGTGATGTCTCAAGAAGTTTCTTGTTCGACGGTATTAGCTAGTTGGGTAGTGACTTAATCTTCGATATCTTCAAGCTGCGATAATGTCAATTAAAACCTTGAAAGTGTTAAGAAAAAGTGTTAGCTGCACATTTCACTTATCGGAGCTCTTTAAATTCGTTCATTTCTGGGATAGTTTTTTCTTCAAAATACTTTGTGATTCGTTATGTTTGTTACTGTGGAGTTATTTATTGTTTGTTCCTGTATTCCTGCATGTTTTGTGTTCAATCTGTGCTGTTTCTTTTTAAGTGCTGTCACGGTACGTTTTAGGTCTGCAGCGTCAGTGTATCCTATCGTTCGGTGCATAGTCTCTTTTGAGCCTAAGCTGCGGTTTGTGAGGTATCGATTTTCTGTGTTCGCGCGTTTTCTGTGCCTTAGTGTATTCGTTATGGATGTGCCTGATCGTTTAGTCTGCTGTGATGAGTGTAATATTTAAATCGAGTTTGACGTTTCTGGCTTGGAATGTGATTTCAATTCAGCGTCGAGTGAAGATATTTTTTGTTTGCGATAAGTGTGAGAAATTTAAGGAATTAGAGGAGCTATTAAATAGCTGTAATTGTGAATGGACTGAAGTCAGAAATAGTAGGACTGTGAGTAGTGCAGTTGTTGAAAGGGATTTTTGTGAGGATGTTCCAACTTGTAATGGATTCGAGGTTTAACATGTGGAAGAGTTGCGTGATGTTTGTGTTGGGAATGGTGGTAATGAAGCCTCCCAGGAGAGGACTAGTGAGTGGTTAGTAGAGGACGAAGTACGTGGTGATTGTGATGTGATTGACGATGAAAGTGTGGTTGTAAACAGTGGTCAGTGGAGACGGGAGAAGCCAAAATGAAGAATGGTATTGCGTGGGGATTCACTAGTACGGTACGTATGTGGACCGAGAGTTCTGCAGGCTGGATAAAGCAAGAAGGGTCAGGCGATGTTTGCCAGGTGCCAAAATCCGGGATGTCAGTGAAAGGGTAAACAAAATTGTGTCAAATGAGGAGGTGCTTGTGGCCCCAGGTAGGTACCAATAATGTGCAGAAGGAGTCACTCGACATAATTCGGTCAAAGATATCACGAATTGTTGTGTCGACTAGCATCAACTAAAGTTGTCATCTGTAGTGTATTGCCAAGATTTGACAGCAAGGTTCAGTCGCATAAGATGGTAACTTTGAATGGTTTATTGCATAGTCTGTGTTCTGACTTCTCCTTCACATTTATTGACATGTGGTCATGAAGGGATTTGTTTGCCAGGGATGGGTTGCACTTAGCTAATACTGGGGCCTCGTTTTTTGGTAGGATGGTGAATTACTCTGTTGAACAGCTAAGTTTAAACTAAATTGGGGGGGGGGCGATGGGGGGCAGGCATAAATTTTGATAAGGATTATGTTAATAGAGTGTCCATGATACAGGTAAATAGGAATGCTGCTATTCTGACCCATATATGAATTACCCTGACACAACACCAACATATTGATGCCCACGTTTACCATTTCTTTGTCCTGATTGTGGGTTAATTGTATAGGTTTCATTTGTAGTGTCGTTGTATGTGTGGAAGCCCACTCAATCAGAAAAAAAGTAATTTGGAGTACTATAAATGTTCCATAGTGAAATGGTTTGTTTATTTTCAGTTTTAGCTGAAAATTGCCAAAATTTAAGTTTGGCTGACACTACTGACAGGTGTCAAAGCCCCTCCTCAGAAATAAAAGTAACACTTAAATTGATGATCTATTCTCATTGTATCTATAGCAAGAAAATTGTTGACTATATAAGCTTCATCGTATAATACGGTTTTGAAACCATGTTCTTCTGGTGTCTTTAGTGGTTGTTTCTAGTCCATAATCTGCACCCAAGTTTGGTATCTACTTTGGATTTGAATGAGATTTGCTTGCTTTATTTATAGAACGCATCAGGTTCCGTTGAAGAGGTAAAATGCTTACCACATGACAACATAACTCAAGGTACATCACAGGAATCGGCTCTGTCAGGTACGGTCATACTTAACAAACTGTGAGGTCCAGATAACTTATATATCACAATTAATATGAAATGTGAATGTATTTACGTATTAGACATGCAGGCCTACTCAACATTTCTAAAGCTTCTTCCATACTGACAATTCTGTTGATGGACTATGAGTCAGCACCCAAGATTTTCATCACATAGGATAATGACTGGGAAGACATCTACATTTAGCGTTCCGGCATAACAGGAGGACAAACTATCATATGTTTCATTGTAACAAAACTTTATAAGCAGGTGTGGATGCAATGGGAAATTTGAAAATTATTTCTTATTTAAATTTGAAAACATAACTGCTTATGCGTCTAGAAATTTCTTCTACAACGAACATGGTCAAAGAATAATAACGTATAGGACATGTATACGACCAAAATACTGGCTAAACACAGTCTTTTCAACTACAATTTCCAACTACATGGCAGTGCCTTTCAATCATAAGGTCCCGAGTACGAGTCACTCTAAGATTAATGTATGTCGTCCAGTTACAGAGTTATTGACAATTGACAATTCATAATCATGGACGTTAAATATGAATCTAAGAGACTGACTTTGGTCAGCTTGCGGCTTTGATAAGCCAATGATGGCTTCTTCGCGAGTTCCTGCTAGCAGGAGGATCTAAAATACATACATACATACAATACATACATTGAAAAGTCAATATATGCAAAGGGGTGAGAGGGTTAGAATAAATTGTCCGCTTATTGTCGAAAAAAGGATTTCAGTTTTAGCATATTAACATATTGGATGTTTTGGATGATGAAGGATAGTTTACATTTTCAATAATATTTGTCAACGCTCATTTAGCAGACCTTTTATTCCATGCATGCTCTCACTATTGCTCATCTTTCAGCTGCGTACGGCAAACTGATGGTCCAGGTTACTGACGAACTTACCCTGGACAGTGTTCTACGATTAGCGACTTTGTTCAACTTGCCACCAGCACAAAGGGATATGCTGCGTCGTATATCATTTGTCGAATCACCAGGGATCACACTCCTTAATTTCATGAAAAGCCGAAATATTATCAATATGTACGATGTCACTAACCTTCAACAGGGTTTAAGGTGTATACAGCTACATAGAACAAATGAAAGACTACTGATTCCGTACCAAGCAATGATAGACCCCTTCCAGTTCGAGGAAAACCGGTCACCGATATTACATGATTGGTCTGCAGGTATGAACTTTAACTTGACAAGATTATTAACCCATTGCTTGGTGACGAATAATTCTTTTCAAATTTGTGTTCTTATTCTTCAAGCGGTTCTGTATTAAATATTAGTGAAAAATTGTAAAGTCGTTGGAGAAATATTGCGCCATATTTCAAATACCGTTTAAAACTGTATTACATTGAGAACACGTATTTAATTGAACAAAGAACGAAAGCCTTGACTCTAACTGACATTCTAATGTTACGTATATATGTTTCAATCTGATTTGAGATAATTATGTTATTAGTTATTCAATGGTGGAACGATATGAAATTTGTTGTTGAGCTATTTTTCTTTACTCTGACCTATTCAATGTTACTCATATTCATGCAATTTGATGCTGTTGGAATTTGTACACTTCCAGATAATGCAACTCAAAGTTTCACAGCCGACAATGATTCACACGAAAGGCAAGGAGCAGAAGAAAGTATGATTCGAAATTCAGAGGAACCAGGAATGAAGCTTGTTTCAAAGACCTTATCAAAAGAAAAAGTTGCATCAACAGATCGAACAGATGATGAAGGGAATTCGACGGAGAAGACAGAGAGAGAAATATCAAGAGTGAGAAAAGGTTCACCGCAAAGAAGGCGCCATGATCCATATATTGAACACAACATAAACTTTGAAGGTGGAACAATTAACATAATGGGGGTACATGTTACAATTCCCCCTGATGCGTTATCCAACGAACATGTTATTGCTGTTAATGTGATTTATGGTGCTGACTTAGACCTTCCCGGAAGTGCTCTTAGGGGCAGAATGACACCTCTGATAAAGCTAGAGCCAGAGGGACTACAGTTCCACAAGCCAGTAAATCTGAAGATTCCCCACTCAGCTATCATCCCTGAGCCAGACCGCCATAGTGTAATTGTTTTTACTGGTAGAACGGCTGACGGGAACTTGCAAAAAGGTAAAAATCATTCAAGTTAACACTATAGTTATGAATTATTGTCAGTTTTTTTTTAAAAAACAAAATCAATACTTCAAAAGTTTTATTCATAAAAACAGTACTAATAGGAAATGGATGTATGTCATTAAAGTGTACGTAGAAGTATATTATTTGAATTTCATTTGTTCTTCCTGAAAGGTTAATGTTCCATACTGTTTTTTGCACAGGTGAGATTACCTGGACAGAAGAGAAAACCACAAAATGGAAGCTAGACCAGGAGAATATAAGTGTTGACATTGACACCCTGAGCTACGTTTTTGTTAATCTTGTCAGCCAAGAAACAGAACAGAATCACATCTTTCGTGTTGTTTCATTCGTTGATGGTATACTTGACGACAAAGATGATGTCCTTCTAACAGTCTGTTTCTGTAAGGACAGAGAAGAAGATTACCAGGTACCGATAATATAAATGAACAATCATGGAAATCAGATATTTTATTCCTTTCAGTCCCATTACAGACTATGCAAAAAAAGGACTTTCAGATAAACTGGTGGATTATTTCAAAGCCTAACAACAAGTTTGATGTAATGTAGATAATGCCGGATTGGGAATAAAGAGAATCATGAACACAGTTTCACAAGGTTAATGAAATGCTGCAAAGTTATTAATGTACTTAGAAATATCATATTTAGTGAGATTTTATGATGATTTTGTGTTAATGAGATGCACAAACATTCTTCACAAACGTAGACGACATAGTACTGATTGGAAGAGAATGTTTTAGAAACGAAAATCATAAATAAATCAAACAAATGTTTTCCGTGTATATAACCACATTTTTGAGGATATGTAAGGCTATTGTAGAGCCAAAGCTTTATAGTTAGCCATTTATGTATGTATGTATGTATGTATTTTAGATCCTCCTACAAGCATGAACTCGCGAAGAAGCCTAGCTCGTTGGCTTATCAAAGCCGCAAGCTGACCGAAGTCAGTCTCTTAGATTCATATTTAACGTCCATGATGATGAATTGTCAATTGTCAACTACTCTGTAACTGGATGACATACATTGATCTTGGAGTGACCCGAACTGGGGAACGTTATGATTGGAAGGCACCGGCGTTAACCATGTTTCATGTGGAATTAGATTCAGAGATCTATTAACAAATTACCAGCTGTTCACATGTGATGATGTGAATCTAGATCTTAGAACGATTGGTTTGTCAAAGGTTTTTCGATATTCTTTATATTTTAGTTTTTACTAGACGACCATCAGTCTAAACTGATTCTTGGAAACTACGAAACATTTCTAATTAGCAGGACGCGGAATAGAGGTTGTGATGATACAGCTACTTATATGGATCTGACAATGTCAGCACATAATGATAGCTACCATCTTACCAAAAAAGAAGCAACAAAGGTTTGTTTTTTTGTCTTGAAATAATTGTAGTATAGGAGAAATGGAAATGTATCACAATATTAATTTAAGTAACTAAGGGATAAAAGGCCAATGATTATTGCACGTGTAAGGATTGAAAAAGTCGAAAAGTGATGTCTTCCCAAAGTACCTTACGGATCTAATTCAAAGTATATAAATGGGAACATTTCGGTCAAACATTCTCTTCATTTACGCTTACTGTAACTCTTGTTCATTCCATGTCTTTGTACATATCCTGTATCTATCAGAATGTAGACATTGATCATTTGTGCGCTGCCAGTAGAGTCTCTCGACAGTTTAGGCTCAACAGAAACCAGGATGGAATCATTGGCATGTTTGATGTTGAGTTGAAAGTATCGCAAAACGAAAAGAACCGAGTGGCTGTTAACCTCCATTCAAAGGTAAGTCTTATATTTCCCATTTGCTGAAACTCCAACAATATTTCTAGTTGATTCTATTCATCACTTTTAAATATTCATTAGTTTTATATTAAATGCGTTGCTTGTTTTAAATTTAGAGTAATTTTTCTCTCATATTAATAACGTAAAATTTTGAGAAAAAAATGGATTTCCCTGTTTGTGTGATTAAGATATCTGGAGTTAAGACAATTTTAGTAAGTACCGGTGTACCGGTGCTGTGGCCGAGTGGATAAAGGCGGTGGCATTTGAAGCAATGAGGCTTAGCAATCGGGAGGTTCGGGGTTCGATTCCGGGCCGGGTCA
>KN891930.1:9060-20788 GCA_000934455.1 Apostichopus parvimensis
CGTTAAACGGCGATTTCAAAATGGGCGGCTGCTGTATTTGAGCGGCGATCTCTAAGTGAACGGTTTCTGAGCGAACGACCATTTCTGAGTGGACGGCGCCTCATGTTGACCCTTTCCGCGTTCCATACAAGAGGTCCAGTGATGTTATCACCGTTGGTGTTGTTTACCGTTCTCCTAACAGCAGCGATGATGATGATGTCGTGCTGTTTGATTCAATTAGAAAGGCTGCTAAAGGTGACGTTGTGATAATGGGCGACTTTAATTTTCCTGACATTAATTGGATAGATGGTTCCAGTAGTAGGAAGGGTAGGTACTTTCTAGATGTTGTGCAAGATTGCTTTTTACATCAACATGTTACTTTCCCTACTACGGGGGATAACATCCTGGATCTTGTTTTGAGTTCTGATCCAAGCAATGTTGTTGATTTGACGGGTCTAGGAAAACTAGGAACTAGTGATCATGATATACTAGCTTTTGATGTTGTTTGCAAAGTCGTAAAGTCTGTTAGCAAGGAAAAAGTCCCTGATTTTTCGAGATCAGATACAGAGGCAATTGAAACGTTACTAAAGGGTAAAGATTGGATTAATTTGTTTAGAGATATGAGTGCTTCTCAGTCTTGGATTTGTTTAGCTGATTAATTAAAGGTCATTATGGAAAATCATGTTCCGTGGAAGAATCGTCGTCGTAAAAGCAGTATGCCTCACTGGATGAATAAGAAAGTCGGATGTGCAATTAGGCAAAAACGGAGAATGTGGAAGTTGTTTAGGAGGACTAAATCTGAATCTCTTTTGGCCAAGTTTAAAATTCATCAGCTGAAGGTAGAATGCTTAGTCTCTGATGCAAAATTGAATATCGAAAATAGCATTGCCCTAAAAATTAAGGATAACCCAAAGGCCTTCCTTTCTTATGTCAGGTCAAAGCAGAAAGTTAAAGATGCAATTGTTTCTCTTAGGGCACCACAGGCTGATAATATAGTTACTGATAGTCAGGATCTTGCAGATATTTTGAACAACTATTTTGTGTCGGTTTTTACAAGGGAAGATATGAGTAGTATTCCAGATTTTCAGGGGGGCAGTGATAGGCCTAAACTGGATACGGTCTTATTTTCGGATGAGGTTGTCTTGGTCTTAAAGGAGCTGCTTTGTCTAAATGTTTCTAAAGCTTCTGGACCGGATGCAATCCATCCGTATTTGTTGAAGACTTTTGCACACCATTTCTGCATTCCACTCTCATTGGTTTTTAGTAAATTTATGAATGAAGGTTATGTTCCTAAGGACTGGAGATGTGCTAATATTACCCCAATTTTCAAGGAGAGTGATAAGTCTATGCCCTGTAATTATAGGCCCGTTAGTCTCACTAGTGTTGTTTGTAAGGTCATGGAGTCTATTGTTAAAAAGTCTATGATCTGTCACTTCAGCAGTCAGTCTTTGATCAGAGAGTCTCAACATGGCTTTTGTCAAAAAAGGTCTTGTCTCACTAATATCTTTAAGTTTATGGAAGATGTAACAAGCTCACTAAAAAGGCAGAAGTCTGTAGATGTTGTGTTCCTGGATTTCCAGAAGGCCTTTGACAAAGTTCCCCACCAGCGTCTTTTACTTAGGCTGAAGAGTATGGGTGTCAATGGGAATTTACTGTCTTGGATCGGGAATTGGCTTGGAAATAGGAAACAGAGGGTGGTAATTAAAGGCTGTGCTTCTTCTTGGCAGGACGTTACTAGTGGGGTTCCACAAGGGTCTGTATTGGGTCCCTTGTTGTTTGTTGCCTATATAAATGACATCGACGGAGATATTTTGTGTACAGCTAAGAAGTTTTCTGATGACACCAAATTGTATTCTGAGGTCTCTTCCAAAAGCGATTCTGAGAAGTTTCAAACGGATTTGGATAAGATTTTTTCCTGGTCTCAGGGGTGGCAAATGCTTATTAATATTGATAAATGCAAGGTAATGCCCATTGGTAGTAGTAACCAAAAGTTTACATACAATCTTAATGGTGTGGAGTTACAGGAGGTCTCTGTTGAAAGAGACCTAGGTATCTACATTGACTCATCTCTGCAACCTTCTAAACATTGTCTTGAAGCTGCTAAAAGAGGTAATAGGGTTTTAGGTATGATCAAGAGGAACTTCAGTTTTCTGAAAGAGGACATCGTAGTTAGGCTTTATAAACAGTTGGTTAGGTCCATCTGTAGTATGCTGTGCAGGCTTGGAACCCATATTTTGCTAAGGATAAGGAAGTACTTGAAAAGGTCCATAGGAGGGCTACAGTACTAGGATGATTAGTTCCTTAAAGAGTGTTCCTTATTATAGGCGGTTACAACTGTTGAATCTCACCACACTGGAGCTTAAGAGGTTACGTGGGGACTTGATCCAGGTTTTCAAGATTGTGTATGGTTTCGACAAGTTATCCTTTACCGACTTTTTCATGTTTGCTAACAGTATAGTTGTACCAGAGGTAATTGTCTTCAACTCCAAAAGTCACATAGTAGGATTAATATTCGGCATAACTTTTTTTCTAATAGGGTTGTGAATGAGTGGAATGGTTTGCCTGAGAAAGTTGTACTTGCAAGTAGTGTCAATGGGTTTAAGAATGCTTTGGACAAGCACTTTAAGCATTGTAATCGGGTCTGAGTGTTTGTGTCTTCAGTTTTTTTCTCTCTCTTTAGGGTCCTTGATGGGGACTTAACTTCACTTAAGTGTCCCTCCTGATCATTTTTTCTACTAAACTATACCAAGTCAGGGTTTACTCGTCACAATTATTACTGTTAGTGGAGACAAACAGTTCCACAGATTAACATAACACGGGGTGAAAAATACACCATAGCCCTCACCACGTGAGAAGTCGAGAGTTTGGGGTGATTTTGTTTTAGTGTTGTTAGTGTTAACAACAATGGATGTCTTAAAACATAATCATAATAATAATCAGCTTCAGCGACCAAAAATGTAGGAGAAGTCTGCAAGGTCTTATCGGATTACAACTTACATGTCGGGTGGCTTCCAATTCAACATTTTAACTCAAATTTGGAATCTTTTCAAGGGGAGTTAGAAAGATGGGAAAACCGTAGATTGCTCTTGGATGAAAAACCTACCATACTATGACCCGGCCGCCAATATTTTTTCCCCAAACTGAACTGATACTGAAATTATTTCCTCGATTCTGATTAGCTCTCAGCGAGCACGTGATATACTTTAGTATTCAAAATGGATCCCTCCATACTCTGTCGATATCAGTATGATCAACACGAACAAATTCAAGATATTCACATTAGCAACTTTCCAGAACTTTTGGTAGGTATATATGAACGAAAGTATATAGTGTTCTTAACACAATGAAGCAACTATTCTCAACTACTGCGCCCATTATAGGCAGTCCTCGATCGTTTGTTTACTCGCTTGACTCCGCTCTACACAACACATGTAATGTAGCCTATTGTACCGTGTATAGTATACAACAAAATAAAATAAAACTGTTAGCAAACTGCTTATCCACTAGAGAGCCTGTGTAGGAGAATGTGTAAAAGTAAGTTGGCCTGACGTTTCGATCCTAGCAGGATCTTCTTCAAAGGCTTGTGTTGTACAGTATACAACAGTGGCGTAGGAAGGTACTTTTGAGTGGGGGGGCTGAAGACTGATGGCCGGCCTTGGGGAGGGGTGGCCTCAGATGCAATTTGGTGCAATATAGCACACTTCAACACCCACTCCATTTTGTAAATAATTTTGCATTTTCACCTGGCCTTAGATGCAATTTGATGCTCCAAATGAGATTTTTTTCTCATTTGGAAATGAAAAAGGGGTTTTCTGACTTGCGAAGCGGAGGGGCGGAATGATACTTCCGCCCCCATATTTTTTCACTGGGGAGGGGGGGGGGGGCTGGCGCCCCCAGCACCCCCGGTTCCTACGCCCTTGGACTATACAACACAATAAAACACAGTGCATTTGTAATTGTATACATGTAGCCGATGTACATATGTTCGAGGTGTTTGTGTACATTCGGAGTTACGATACTTTTAGTTTTATAATCATATATTCAAAATGTATTCAGTCAATGAATCATGAAAGGCCTAGTCAAATATGCAGTTGCCATAAAGACGGACCGATTGTTATGCCTCATTGCTTCAAATGCTACCGCCTTTATCCACTCAGCCACAACACCGTTATACTATATGGTGTGATGTAAGTGTTATGTATACGTTTGTTGGTCCTATGATATAAGTATTTACGTTTCACGTTGGTATTCGATGACTTGTTACTACCTTTATAATTACAACGTAAACTTTATGTGGAACGATATTTGACGTTGACTATAGAAGTCTGCCACGATTGCCAAGAAACTAGATCGACAGATATATGGTGAGTGTCACCCTCCGCACTCAACTAAAAGTGGGTGTCCGGAACATTCCGCTCCGGTTCAGCCCTTACATAAGTACGCTTAATGGTGAGAAGATGGTTAGCCTGGTTGATTCATCATACTGCATGGTATACAATACGCTCCGGTAAACAATTAATGAGACATTGATTTCTGGTAACGAAACCTGTAATGGCCTATTCCACCATTAGCTATGGGGTTTTCTTTTGCTGGGGCTATAAAGAAAGTAAAACTAGAATTACGGGTAGAGATATTAAAAGGTCACTAGGTACACCAAACGTGTACATTATCTCTGCTTATCTCTGCTATAGTCTGCTGTTGAATTAAAGATATAATATGTTAAAATATTTGGAACAAGTAGGTAGGAACCCCTTACGTAGACGATGGCAGAAAACGCTCCGGCTCAGCAATAAAACTTAATTGCCGTAGTCCCAAATTGTGGACGTCTTCAAAATTAGATTTGAATAAATATAATATATAGAACGTTAGCTATTCTTATTCTTATTCTTCTTATTCTTCTTCTTATTATTATTATTATTATTACTCACAAAACAAATATACAGGTTAAGTAAAATGTTACTTAACCACAAAGTAACATTAGACACTCGATACACATAGAGCATAAATACACATCGTCTGTCGTACATATTTTAGAAATTTACAGTATTACTGTTTGCTCTATGTGCATCGGGTGCATGTTAAGAACTCCAAAACTTCTCAGTAAATTTAACCTAACCACAGTTAGGTAAACGTTTACATGTTATTGAAGTAGGGAATTGCATATATCTTGTGTGGTGATCGCTACACAACTTCTGTATAATGTAAGTTACTTTAGAATGAAGTATTTGTCCTATACCTAAATAAAGTGTAAAGGATACCTGATGTACGGAGAACAGACATTTACACAAAATATATGTAAACGATTTAATAATTATTTAGGTATTTATTGCAGAGCTTGTTTCCCTTTGAAACGTCGCAAATTTGACACTTAACACACTGAGAAATAAAAGACAATAAGAAATAAAGATATCAGAAAACAACGGTTCTGGTATTTGCTGAGATCAGACATTTATTAAAAATCAGCCAACTGAAAATATATTCATCCAGGTATTTGATACATCATTGTATAAGAGATTCTTTTGAAGATGCTGTTCTGAAAAGTCTTAAATTTTAAGCTGAAAATGCACAATTAAGAGGAATTCCCTAAAATAGGAATATCATACTAAGTATGAATACCATAAAATGAAAATATAACTACATGAGGGGAGGGGCACACCATATAATGTTTCTACACAAGTGAAGCACTCTGTAAGTTTAAATATGTTGTGCACAGGGTAAAATCAAAGGAAACTTGAACTTGAACTTAACTTTCTATATATCACATGCACTGTTTTTCACACCAGTGACCCCACAACATAGAGCAGAATGTTCTTATATTCTGCTCTATGCCTCACAAGCCCATAATGCTCTAAAGTCCATTATTCCTGTAGTGCATTTTATTTCCAGACATGTCATACACCACACTTTGTAAGAATTCCCACGCACTTATGTACTGATTTTGATGTTCCAGGTTAAATCCATCGATTGCCTTGAGACAAACGAGCATCCAGACTGGCTAGAACTTGAAATATAATGCTTTTATTTTAAGTATGCAATGAGGCAGTGGTGTAGGAAGGTACTTTTGAGTGGGGGGGGGGGCTGAAGACTGATGGCCGGCCTGGGGGAGGGGTCTAAGGGGAGGGAATTTTTTTGCATTTCCAGGTGGCCTCAGATGCAATTTGGTGCAATATAGCACACTTCAACACCCACTCCATTTTGTAAATAATTTTGCCTTTACACCTGGCCTTAGATGCAATTTGGTGCTCCAAATGAGATTTTTTCTCATTTGGAAACGAAAAAGGGGTTTTCTGACTTGCGGAGCGGGGGGGGCGGAATGATACTTCCGCCCCCATATTTTTCACTGGGGGGCTGGCGCCTCCCCCCCCCCCCCAGCCCCCCGGTTTCTACGCCCTTGCAATGAGGTGTAACTGAACTTGACTTAACTGAACTGAAGTTAACAATAACTTAACCTTGCATATCACACTGTTTTCTCACCATGTGACTTGTCAAGGCTATAACTATATACCTCATTCTTGTGCATTGTATTTGGCCATGGCATGTATGTCATATACCACACTATGTAAGAATTCCCACGAACAAATGCACTGATTTGGAAAATCCTGGTAAAAGATATAAATTGGCTTGTAAAAAGGTTCAAGTG
The DNA here is from genome assembly GCA_000934455.1 of Apostichopus parvimensis. Lineage (NCBI taxonomy): Eukaryota > Metazoa > Echinodermata > Holothuroidea > Aspidochirotida > Stichopodidae > Apostichopus > Apostichopus parvimensis. The sequence goes on from KN891930.1 coordinate 15,680, forward strand.
CTTTCAGGAGAGATGGTTTGACTTAACGCCTTTTGTTAAATTATCACGAAAACTTATTGTAGAGAGATCAGTGTACCGCGATATAGGGCTGTGCATGATGAATGGATGTGTTTACAAGGTAATATTCCAAACTGGTGCTCTCTTAGAGTAAATGAAAATATAGTCAGGTACTCTCTTAGTCAATGTGTAGATGTAAGGATACAATTTACCCAATAAAGTCCCACAGTTGTTCATTGATGAAGACAACCACCCCCCCCCCCCCATGCCACTTCAACCAGACACAACTAAAACACAATTTTATTCCTCTTGCATGGAGTATAGGTTATGTTTTGAGGGTGAGTTACAATGGTGATTAAACATATAAGATTATGTGCAATGTGCAGGGAAGCACAATCTTCCTCTTAACAGACAGGTCCTGTATACCAATATGTGTCATTTGTGGAGGTTTATTCAACATCATCAAACAAAACTTAAATGCAACATATTCATATTTGGTTTAATATGAAGTGGTACATCAATATTCCATCCCATGCATGGCATTGGACATATGCACTGAAAAGAAAACAGCCAATGCAGAAATTTCGCCTAAAGAAATTCAAACATTTTAATTGGAATCAGTGTCAATTTACACTCTGGCAAATAATTTGCAATAATACCCATAAATGCTAAAAGCAGCTTGTTGTAACACTTCAAATTAATTGGGGAAAAAATACCGTGCCCTCACAACTTGTGATAAGCTATCAGCTGTAGCAAGAGTGCTTCCCATGAACTCCTTGCAGTGTAGTTGGAAAACAAATATTTGGTTTATTCTTTCCAAGAATCTTCTGGTAAACAACATTAAAGGAGAAATAAACCCTAACCATTTCTGCTAAGAGAATACCGTTTTGCACTATACGCTCTTTTCAACAGAAACATTACAAACGCTTGAAAACATTTCTTTCAACCATACAAATTGATTTGGTTGTCACCCATGGCATAGGCCGTTTTGTTTGAATTCTGGCAGTTCCCACTTGTTTCGTGACGTAAGCTAGCCACATCGCATGTCAACACATTGAACTAACATTTCCTACACGATAACTAAGGCAATATCTAGTCAAATGTTTCCTCTGCAAATTTTTGAAAAAAAGAGAACATGGATGCATTTAGACTTGGCTGCTATCAAATCGAGCCTGAAGACACATACAGTGCATGGAGGAACTGAGACAACGAGACCTAGAGCTTGCTTAACAGACCGCATCTGTGGCCGACACTGGCATTTATACTATGATGCTAGTACTGCCCACACTATAGTAACAGTTCTACGACGGAGGGGCAAGTCTGGAACTTTTCTGCCTTTTGTACTTTCTCTTTTCTCTGGAAACCTTTTCTCGCCAGGAATAACATAATATCGTTTTCCCTTCCCTGCTCTTTTTTTTTTTTGGTAACGTTTTACCAGTTTGCACAGACATAAGATAATTTTGTTTGTTAAGCCACTTAAGTAACTGTTTAGACCTATAATACTCATTCCTTGGACCAATTTCCGAACACCCAAATTAGCAGCGTCATCTTGTTAGATCAAAACAACCCCTAAGTAAATGACATCATTGAAAATTACTGGGAAGAGCATGCAAGGGACATAAATTGACTTACACCCTTAATGCAACGTTTGTCAACAGGGCAGTTTAGTTAAATATTAAAGAACTAACTTAATTTCACATACAGCTTGAAAGCAACTAAAAGTCCTCGAAACAAAGAATGCATAAACTAGGGAACCATTCCTAATTGTTTCTAAGTTGCAATTGGTGGCACCAAGTCAAAAGCACTTCTTGTCATTTCCAGTATTACTAATTTCCTGTCTTCATTTGAATCATATTTTGATGTTAAAGCATTTAATTATTGAAAAGCACAAATGAAGTCTGTGGATACAAAAGTAGAAAAGGGCTAGTTGGAAAGGCTGTTTTAAAGAACCAGTACATGTAGCAGTACCTTCTCATTAGTATTTGTGTACTTAAGCAAAGGAAATCAGTTGTGTCCACAACTAAAACATCACATACTCATACTTACTAGATTACATCACATACATTTACCTGCAGACAAATCATCAACGCTTTTGCCTTGGATTTCTCGTTCCTTATCAAGGAGAAGACACTTCGATAATTTCACTATCTGACTGCTCACAAGTGTCCATTTGAGTACAATATAAGAGTTTTCCTCGTGAGGAATAAAGAACATCAAAATCTTTCTCAATCTGTTAAGGCAACAGATACACAGAAAAAAATGACTAAACATGTAAATGACATATGAAGGAAACTATACTGGTACCTCAATGCACCCTCTCATAATATAGAAAAAAAGGCACTATTATGCCTAAAAGCAACTACATTATGCTAACGATCACCAAAATGCTCTAGATGGGTCAGCGATTTTGAAACATTTGTTGTATTAGTTTCATCTCATTATATACATTTCTGCCTCAGATGAGTATATTTGTAATACCATCCCTCCCTCACAACGAAGAAACAGGGGCCCAGACAGGTAACCTGGAGAAAATATCCCTTCTTGATAGACATTCAAATTCAGTTATGATTTGTAACGCCAATATCTCTCCTAATGCAATACACTTTTTGGAATGGTGAAATCCATCAGTCAGTGGTAATACAGGGATTGGGAAATAGAACGAGACGATGATTCAGGAGTTATATGAAGGATAGTATTACACTCAAAAGTTACCTAATGCAGCAGATTACCAAATTTGTGGGGTGTCAGTTCTTGCACAAGTGATTTACCGAAACCATGCAAAATTGAAACCATTGACCGTGTATTGAGTTTGAGTGTATTTTCACTTTGCAATAAAGAAAAAGTGATTTACAGACAAATGAAAGTCAAAGAAATAGAGAGACTGAGAAAGCAAGAAACTTTGATAGGCGGTCCCCCTTTACAAAAATCAACAATTAAATAATAAAGAAAGAAGAATGATCAACAACAACAAAAAAACCAATAGCCACAACTCATAATAAAATCATTTTAGTGAACTTTTAAAAGACAAGATTGTTTTATCATCTATTATGGAGTCTTGAAGGTTGTTTCAAATAAGTATTCCTGTGTAAAGTAGACTCTGGTGGAAAATATTGGTGTCAGATTTATCAGTATCGAGCTTTATAGGAATTTCGAGTGTCATGACTGTGTACATTAAACGTGTCAAAATAATCTCAAGTCACAAATCTTGGGAAGAGATATGTTTACATTATTGTATGTGAAAAAACAGCAACTTGGTACAAGAAATTTATATAAGTACGGTATGTGATAGTCTCACCATTCCTGGACTTAGCATGTGTGTAAATTCTGCTAAAATTTCTGTCATTTCTTTTTTTCCCACCATCATTAATCCAGTGTGACCTAAATTCTGCCGTCTGAAGCATATGCTACTGGAACTGCTCAGGGTTGTCTTCTATAGTGTGTTTGTTTCAGCCAGTCAATCTTCTCGACTGGGTTCGCAGGTCCTGTTTAAAAAATACCACAAACAAACAACACTACATTATAAATACTCACGGACAATGAAATGGGCTTTCGTTGTAAAGGTGAGCCCAATTATGGGATGTACAGACATATTTTCACTGTTCCTGAAAATATGAAAATCTAAACAATTTGTACCATATGAAACAAGACTGAAAGTAGTCAATATCAGCTAATGATTGATAGCAGGCTTATCAAATTATAGCTTGTGTCTGCAGGGTGTTATTTTATAGTACATGTTGCACCAAATATATGAGGTACACGTTACGAGAATGACTAACAGAATCAGGATTGGAATTCAATATTCAGAGATCACAAATATATATTGAATTGTACCTTCCTTTTACATCGGTGGCAATACACTTTGCAACATATGGAGAGGCTAGTGCAGTACATGTTGTGTTACATGGTTTTCAAACATTCAAATGTGACGATCAAGTCTTCAATAACCCACTCTGTGAGTGTTTGTTTCCATGAATATTACATCGTTAGTATTCATCAATTAGTGCTTCTATGGTTGTCGCTGCATGGATATTAACCATGCACGCGGCCCTATGGCAAGCCGTTTTACTTTTTATTCGATAGTTGATGATATCAACACTTATTTGCTGATATCAGCAACTATTCAGTGATATCACCAATTAACTGCTGATATCATCAAATCATTTGATGATATCATCAAATAATTGCTGAAATCAACAAATATTTGCTGATATCACCAATAATTTATTGATGATATCAGCAAATTAACTGGTGATATCAACAATTCCAACATATCACTAATTCATTTGCTGATATCAACAAATCAATTGATGATATCAGTAATTGATTTAATGATATCAGCAAATGAACCGTACATATACCATAATGCATTCTTTTGTGGATATCACCAAATCAATTGCTGATATCAATAATTCAACCGTGACAACCCGTCTTACAAGCATGCGCACATGATGTCAGTGTACTGTGCAGTACATGTGTACTGTACAAATGACAGTGACAAGACAACATGGTAACGTTACTTTCACCTCGGAGATGGCGGTGGATGATGAAGCACAGATCGTTCTTGACAGAATTTCTCGGATCTTGGGCGACGTATAGAGAGACTCTTAACTGACAATGACAATGATTCTGAAGCGAAAGGACGTCTTCTCCAAGCAAAAAGAAACTTGATAAAGGAAAAGGATAAATGTCGGACAACATCGAAATCATCAGTATCTGCGTCCTTACTAGACCCGGCAATAGCTGCTCTTGTTCTTCCGACTACATAATGAACGGTTCGCTGTGAACCGAGATTGGAACTTGGACGCGCGTCTTCCACCTTGCAATTAGTACGATGCAGTGTCACATAAATGCATAGGCTAGCCTAGCCGATGTAGCTTATCTTTGTACCATATATACGTACATACGTATATACATACGTACATACAGGGGGCAAACCTGCCAGCAAGACTATCTAAGCGGAGCGCCACCATCGGTTGGCGCGGAGCGTACAAGAAATTTTTTGGCTATACAAACCCTCCAGATGGCCGGAAACGGCACTTCCCGAGTGCTCTAAGCTGCATGTACCCCTCCTTGAAATATGGATCTCATGTCTGCAATTTGTATCTAGATAGT